>JASDQU010105760.1:1508-64870 GCA_032191745.1 Picea mariana | reverse complement strand
AAGTGAAGTGATGAGTGTACTATAATTCAAAGTGAATACAAAATAAATTAATTCAATAATAAATTTAATGGAGAAATTAGAAGTGGGTTAACCCTAAAATAAGGAAAGTGGGCAAAGTGACCTAGAAGATGTTTTTAAGGAAGTTACTTGGAGAGTATAAATAAGAGAAAAGGCTCTCTCATTTAAGAAACACTTGAGAATATTGAATACCTATAGGTTTATGAGGTAACCAAAGGATATCTAAGACAAATTTCTGAGGAAAGTGAAGAAAAGAAGGCCGAAATTCAAGGAAGGATAAATTATTTTTATGATGCTTTCTAAGGTATGTTTTTTTTAGGTCATCTCACCATTTTCGCAATAACTTTTTTTCTAGAATTATTAAAACCATGAAATTGATATTCCATTGAGGAAACATATCCAAGTATCTTTGGTAAAAAATTCATCTTGTGGGTCATTGTATTTTTGGAGTTACACTCCATGGAAAATAGGGTTTTTGGCTAGTCCTGAAACTAAACAAAAACAGGTGTTTTGGGTAAACACGTCATAACTTGTTCATAAAAGATCCAAATTCAATAAGAAAAAAAGTGTTTGATATAGTACAGTATTTAGTATTTTTTGTAACAGTTTCAAATTAATTCAACGACTATTTTGTGTGTGGCACGCTCTACAAGGTCGCTCTCTAGAATAAGACAGAATTCAGCAAGGTGTACCATTTTATCCATAACTCCTTTTATGAGAGGTTCCAAGTAGTGAAACCTAGAGGAATTGCATAAAACACATTGAAGAACATTTTATATCAGTTTCAGATCTATATTCATTACAGGTACAAAGTTATGATTATTTCAAGTTAGGGTTGTTGACTAATCCAAAAATAGTCTTGTGAGACTAAAGAAACGTTTGATGAAAATGCTAGTCTCTTGTTGTTAAAGTTAAGGAAGGTTTGTAGGTATGTGATCATATACACCAGGTTTATTACAGAGTTACAAATCATATTTGGATGATGAAATTGATGAGGGATTTTGGTTGAGGTACAAGTTGGGTACATGGTTGAGACAAGTAGTTGATGAGTTGGCACATACATGAGGTGTATAGTTGATGATGTTGGTACATATTGATGAGTACTTGAAACATGATTGGTACATACTTGGTACATGGTTGGTTTCACTTGTTTATGGTATAGGTTGATTACAGATTGTTTGGTATAGGTTGGTGCATGGTTGATGCACTTGTTTATGGTGCAGGTTCATTACAGGTTGAGGTACAGGTTGATGCATGGTTCAGGTTTATTGGTACATTTTTATAGTGGTATATCTCACAGTGATAGTGTGACAGTGGTTCCATCATTCTACTTATACTTTAGGGCGATTGGACGGGGCAAGGATAGGTGGTTGTAGCCACCTTTCGGTTGTAGCCGGAGAACATAGGGGGTTGTAGCCTCCTTCTGGTTGTAGCCATAGAATTGGGGATTTGGAGCTTCCCTCAGGTTGTATCTTGAGAAACCTGGGGGTTGGATCCTCCTTCCAGTTGTAGCTGGAAAACAAAGGAATTTGGTGCTTCCAATGAATGTAATTCTTCAATACATATAAGATAAAGCTTTTTGTGGTTTTCTCCCAATTTGGGTTTCCACGTAAAACATTGGTGTATTATGTATGTGTGTGATTGTTCATTTCTTATTGCTCATTATTGGATAATAATTCTACATTGATATAACACTTGGATTATTTGGAGAAAAAGGATTATAATTATGCTATTATTGATTCACCCCCCCTCTTAGTAATCCAACAATTTATACCATATAGTTACAACCATATATGTAGAGGCATATAATTTTAGCGCCCATGAATCTTGGCACCTGGTTATTTGATATACCATGTGACCAAAAATTATGGGTCGAGGTATTATCCCTTGGCCCTATTTTCTATCCATTCAAATGTTACCTGAATTTAAATATTTATGAAACCATATACATGTTAAGTTCTATTGTGTGATCCATTAGTAAGGCACTTGGGTAAGGTTATGGAAGTTGTAGGTTCAACCCTCATCTAATTTGTAATTTTAATATACATAAACCATTAATGGCCAATGGGATGTTTCCACATGTCAGCCTCTAATTGGCTTATCTCTTCCACATGTCACCATGTGATTAGTCCACCCAGATTGTACGAATCTGCCACTTGTCAACATGTGACTTGTCCATGTAACCTGCCTAGTCAGTGTATAGTCAGTCCATGTGGATTATTGGGGTCATGCCACATCATCATTGTACGATTGTATGGGAGTTCCACGTGTCACCCTTCCAGTGGTGAAACGTGTCACATTTTCCCCATTTATTTTAATTTTTTACCAAACTTTGACTACTCATAACTTTTGCATATGAGCTCTATTTGACTTGTCGTTTACGTCTTTGGAAAGATAATGATGAGCTCTAGTAATTGATGTTGTTTCTAATATAATTTGGGATGTTCGAATTTTGAACATTTCTGAACCATTATGGACCTTTGTGGACATTTTGGATCCTCCTAGACCTATGTGAGCACTCTCGGATCCTCCTAGATCATTCCTCCCCATTAAAATCATTTTGGATCGCTAAAATATTTGATTACTCAACATCTAGGTGAGGGTAGAGTTCCCTCACCCTTCTGATCTCGATAAACTTTTATTTACCTGGTTTTACTCCTTTAAGAACAACTCGAAGATATTCCACATCACCTTGTTGTGAAGTCCTGATTCTTCTGTCGAGAATAGCATATTCTTGTAGCTCATCCAAATATTTTGGAGCAAAATCATCAACTGCGGGAACCTAAATACTTTCATATTCATCCATAATCATTGGAGGTTCATAAAGCTTCAAATTCTCAACATTTACGATTGAATACATTTGCATGTAGGCTGGTAGAAGTAAACAAAAAGAATTAGTACCAATCTTCTCCAAGATATTGAATAGACCATATCGGATTGGCCTTAGCTTTTTACCTTCACCTTTCATTATATCCTTGTTGATATGTAACCATACTTTATCACCGACTGCAAATGGATGATCAACCTGGTGTTTATCATGCCTTACCTTGTACTTGGCTTGACTTTTCTCCAACTATTCTTGTACTTCTTGATGTGTCTTGAATTTTTTGAATGAACCTGTGAGATTTATCTGTATCATCTTTTCCATCTTCTTTACCTACTTCTCCAAAATCAATTTCCATAGGTTTTTTAGGCAAGTACCCCAAACACACTTCAAAAGGAGTTTTCTGAGTAGAAGAATGCATGGCATGATTATAAGCATGTTGTACATAAGGAAATTGTTCATACCATGACTTAGGATGCTTGATGAATTATACTTGAAGTAGATGTAACATTGTTATGTTTACCACCTTTGTTTTTCCATCTTTCTATGGATGAAAATTCGTGCTCTTCTTCAATTTAGTGTCCATGAGTTACCATGAATGAGACCAAAAATTTCCTAAAAAGTGAGAGTCTCAATCTGATATAATAGATGTAGGAAGTCCATAATGAACCCAAACATTAGAGAATAACATATGTCTTGTCTGTTCATCTATGACCTATTTCTTGCATGGAAACAAAATACACACCTTGTTGAATCTATCCAAAAAAACATATAGATAATCATGACATGTCCTGGACATCGACAAACCCCCTAAAAAATCCATGGAGATAGTTTCCCATGGTTGAGAAGGTACTAGAAGTGGTGTATATAACCCCAATTTGTTTTTTCTAGGCTTACTTGTGGCACACATAACACACCTTTTGATATACTTAGAAATTGTTTCATTCATTTGAGACCAATAACAATACCTTTGTAATTGTGCTATTGTCTTACCAACCTTGAAATGACCAGAAATGAGATATGTATGATATTATCTTATTACATTTACTCTTTCATCTCTGGGTATACAAATATTTCCAAGATGATATGACAAATTTGTGTGCATATAATAATCTCACAGATTATTTCCACGAGTTAATGCATCATATACATCGGGGTATACAAATATTTGGAAATAATCTGTGAGATTATTATATGCACACAAATTTGTCATATACATCTTTAAAATCATCATCCTTGGCATATTATTTTGCATAACTTTCATGAGCTAGAGGATTATACCTTAGTATTTTCAATGCAGTAGTTATTGTTTTTGACAACATATCTACAACTTTTTTATGAATACCTTTCTTATACTTGATTACCAAATGAAACTACTGTCGAAAACCCATCCATATGAAATGTCGTGACTGTTTTAGCTTGGTCTGTGACTACAAATATTGTAATGGTTGATGATTTGTATGAATAATTGTCTCCTTTCCCATTAATTAATGTTTCCATTTCATCTCTGAGGTGTAGGACAGTCAGTGACGGAGTGTGACATTAAGGCACTCCATGATGTTAAGTCACCGATTCGAAACCTACAGGGACAAAAAAATACAACCATGTTAAGGGTTGGTGTGGCTTAGGATGGGTGCGATCCCTGAGTGATTTCAACATCTTAGATTCCCTTGAGTCACGGTTTCTCAAACCACGGTCTAGTCCTACAGGTCACGGAAAAACTAGAAAACAAAAAAAAATGCTTCCATTTCTTTACACTTTGTACCAACGCATACAATTCCTTATCATATATTGGATAGTTAATCACATATTGAGTGAAAGTCTCATAATGATAACATATATTTTTACATCGTTACATCAAGACTACTCCCATGGAATATCTGCTTGCATCAGTTTGAATCTCAAATGGATATTGTAAATCTGAAAGTGCCAAAACCACTGTGGTGCTTATCTTTTCCTTCAATTTATTGAAGGTTTTTTGCTACTTGCCTCCCCATTAAAAGACTTTTTTAACACTCGTTAATGCATGTAGAGGAGCTTTTGTGTATGAAAAATTAGGAATGAATTTCCTCCAGTACTGTACTACTCCTAAGAATCTCTTGACTTCTGTGACAGTAGTTGACTTGGGCCATTCCACAATGACTTATAATTTTGCAGGGTCTACTTTTAGTTGACCATTCCCTAGAATGCAACCCAAATATACAAGAGATGTTTTTTCCAAATTCACATTTAGACATTTTTACATATAGTTTCTCCTTCTTCAAGAGTTCAAATACTTTCTTGACATTGTTTATATGATCTTCCCATCTTCGACTAAAGATCAATATATCATCTAAACAGATGATAAAAAAAATCATCTATGTCGGGTCTGAATACATCATTCATTACCCTCGTAAATGTTGCCAGTGCATTGCATAACCCAAATGGAATAACTAACCATTTGAACAATCCTTTCTTGGTATTGAAAGAATTGTTCCATATGTCACCTTCTGCAATTCTGATCTAATAGTAACCACTTCTCAAATCCAACTTAGTGAAATAAACAACATTCTTTAATTCATCCAATAAATCATCAATTTTGGGAAGAGGATAACGGTTCATTATTGTAATCTTGTTCAAGGCTTGAAATTCAATACACACCCTCCATGTTCCATATTTCTTTGGAAATAATACAATAGGAGAACCACATAGAGAGGAGCTTGGCATAATGATTCCTTTATCGAGTAACTCTTGAACTTGCTTCTTAATTTTTTCATTCTCGATCATTGATGACCTATACATTCCAATTTTCGAAAGAGGAGCATCTTGATGCAAACATATTTCATGTTCAACCTCCCTCTTAGGAGGGAACCATGTAGGTTCATGAAACAACTCATCATAGTTAGATATGATGTTGACCAACTCTTGTTAATGATATGGATTACAACATAATAAAGCATATGTTATCTCTTCTTATTTTTGTTTCATTGTCATGAGAAAAAATATTTACTTGCACTCACGAGTCTCTTCATTTTCCCTCTGCAAACTAAATAAAAATTAGTCTTGATACGTTGAGCTCTGATAATATGTTCAACCCCATCCTTGGAAATATGATATTCATTCACTTTTCGGTATAATATGGTCTTCATGTCAAATAGATATGGACTACCCAAGACAATGTCGCAAATGTCAAGAGGCATGAAATATAATTCCACCTCATCAAAGAAATTAGTTGTAATTGCAAATATGATCTTACACAGTTTCATTACTTGCAACTTAACATCTTCACATACCCATCCTAATGGAGAAGGATTTTTGTGAAGTTTCATATTTAAACCCATATTCTTAAAAATTGCTTCATATATTAGGTTAACTTGAGATCCACTATCAAATAAAGTATCTACCTTGGTATGATTTCCTATAACTTTGACATGAAAAAGATCGCTTATTTACTTTTGATCAATATCATTTTCTAATTTGGCAGATTGAATTGAAGAGTAACAATTGGTAGTTGATATACCTTTGCTTCCTATTACCATGATATTATATTCATCTCTAGAATCTGGCCCTAGATCTCGATGAGTTGATGCAACAATCATTTTTCTCCCTTTATCCTTGAATTTCTTTGGTTGTAATTATGGATGCATCTTCCAACACTATGATTCCTGGTGTCCCTATTTCTTACAGTGGGAACATGTATGTATTTTCTCAGCTTGCTTTACTGTGGCCTATTTCTTACTCTTCCATTTACCTTTCAGTTTATTTTCAAACTTGTATGGATTCTTATCTTCTCTCGCATGCTTACCCTCACTAGACTCCATATGTGTTTCTTGTATGGACACATTATCAATGTTAGTAGGGTTAAACATTAAAATAGTGTGACGAAGATACGAGTGCATGCCACCAATATACTTCAAAAAAGTTTAATGGTTATACAATGGAATCCCTAATGATAATGCCTTATTTTTTAATTCATGTGTTTATTCCTGAATATTTTGGCCTTTACCCTGTCTTAGATGTTTTCATTCTATCATTTCCATTTGCGTATGTTCCAATGGATAGAATTGATTTCTTATAGCCCTAGTAAACTTATCCCAAGAAGAAATGACTTTACCCTTTTGAACAAGATCAACTTGCATCTTACTCTCCCACCATATTAAGGTTGTGCCACTTAGTCGAAGATAAGTTAATTGTATCATTGTAGCTTCATCCATGATCTTTTGAACCCTACAATATACCTTTATTTTCTTGATTCAGTTGTCCGATTTCTCGACATTCAATTCTCCATCATAGGTTGGAAATTCGAACTTGACATCCAACTTTAATAAAGGAAGATTGTGATCAGACTTCTTATAGGACTTATTTTGATGAGAAGAATGTTCACTTGATTCAGAAGAAGACGATGATGATGAGGATGTTGAAGGGGGATCTGAAGTTCCACCACGTTCACCTCTTCCTTCTCCTTTAAACGAAGATTCTCCACTTATGGGATTTTGAATTATTTGTTGCAAATAATCTATTATCTCTCTCATCGAGTGAAGTGTATCCATAATTTCTTCTGGACTCATGGGAGGATCTTCTCCTTTCTTTCCTTCGGAAGCCATCTTATGCTTACAAAGTCTTCTTTCAATCTCATACTTATAACTTGAAATCTCTTCTTTACCAAGTTTGAGGTTGGATCTTGTAAGAATTCACTTTCAAACACTTTTCAAACCTCGCTCCGATACCAACTTGATCTGAAAAATCCTTAGATGTTGATTATTTCAAATACACATAAACATCTACTTGATCTTTGAAATATCAATGACTCCATCTTGAATTCATCCTCGAACAAATTGCATATAAACCTCGATGTGCCTAGTTTTCTTCCTCTATTGATGATGAAGCAATTGTTGATTACCTCTTACCTGGCCAATAGATAGGTCTTGATCCAAGGTAGAGGACATATCCTAAAGTGGACTTGCAATCAATGCTATCGCCTTCCCAATATGAGTTTGTGTAACCAACAAGATCCAAGGAAGATCTTGTTGCATAGTGTATACCAAAACTGGTAGTCCCCTTGACATATCTAAGAATCCCTTTTTATGCCTTCCAGTGAAGCTCATGAGGCTCCTGCATGTACTTGGAAATTTATCCAACTGCATAAGAGATGTCTGGTCAAGATTGTGTAAGGTAGAGAAGAATTTGAACCAACTATCGATATCTAGTACAATCAACCAAAGCTGATGCACTGACCTCCTCTAGTCTAACCCATGACTGAAAGGGTGTTGGATATGGCTTGCAATATGTCATATGAAACCTATAAAGTAGATCGTTGGAATACTTGGACTGAGACATATTGATTCCTAGATCAATATGTCTGATTTTAAGACCAAGAAAGTAATGTAACAGCCCCATATCTGTCATAGAAAACCTGTCATGCAAAGTGGTCTTCACTACAGTAGTGGAGGAGGTTGAGATCCATGTGATGATTAAATCATATACATATAGAACTATCAGTAGAAGTTAATCTATGTTCCTCATCATATATATATTAGGACATCTAAAAAAACCTCTAGAGATAAGATAAGAGTCTATTTTAGCATAACATGCCTGAGGTGCTTCCTTAAGTCCGTACAATGACTTCCTCAACCTGAAAACTAATTATGGATCTTGAACATATCCCTCTGGATGCTCCATATATATATCCTCATTAATATATCCATGTAATAATGCATTATTCACATCCATATGGTGTACCTCCCCCTTTCTAGTTGTTGCAATAGTTATAGCTAACTGAATGGAATCAATCTTGGAAACCAGTACAAAAGTATCCTCATAGTCAATTCCTTGAACCCGTGAGAAACCTTTAGCTACTAACCAAGCCTTATACTTTGTAATGTATCCATAAGCATCCCTCTTTGTCTTGAAATTCCACTTACATCTAACAAGCTTCCTATTGGAAGGTAGAGGAACCAACTCTCATGTGTTTTTCTCTATCGGGGAATTGTACTCATCTTTCATAGATTCCTCCCAATGGTGGTTTCCCTTAGCCTCTACATAAGATTGAGGATATTATCCAAGTACCATATAACAATAAATAGTTAGTAATGGCTCCATGGTAGTAAAATCTTGTGGAGGCTCCACAAACTGAGATCTAGTTCTCCGTGAATCGATAGGATCACCCACTAAATCACATGTTGACTGAAGAGTTTGTTTTTCCCATTGTGGTTGATGCTCTGGATATGAAACTTCTTTTTTCTAATCATATATATCATATTCATAGATCTGATCAGAAGTCTGATCGGAAGAGGTCTCACGAATTTCTACAACTAGTGGTGGCGGAGTATATGGTATTCCTTGCCTTGCCATTCTATGGTATGGTATGTTATGGTATGGTATTCCTTTCCATGTTGTGGTATGGTATGGTATGGAATGAATTTCCATGCAATGTATTTCCATACCATTCCTTGCAATTCCATGTCTTTCATTCACTTTCCATGCCTTTTCTTTCCATACCATGTCTTTACATACCATTCCTTGCCATTCCATGCCATACCATTCATTTCCATACCATTCCTTTTCATGCCATGCCTTGCCATACCATGCATTTCCTTTCCATGCCATGCCTTTCCATACCATGCCTTGTCATATCATGCCTTTCCCTACCCTGCCATGTCATGTATTTCCTTGCCATGTCATGCCTTTCCTTTGCATTCCTTCCCATTCCATGCCTTGCATTGCCTTGCCTTGGCATGTCATGCCATGACATTCCATGGTATGGTATGCCTTTCCTTGCCTTGGTATGGTATTTCTTGCCTTGGTATGGTAGTCTATGCTATGGTATCCTTGGCATGGTATGGTATGGTATGTTATGGTATGCATTTCCATGCCATGGTATGGTATGGTATGGTATGGTATGTCTTGCCTTTCCATGCTATGGTATGATATCCTTGGAATGGTATGGTATGGTATGCCTTTCCTTGCCATTCCATGGTATGGTATGGTATGGTATGGTATGGTATGCCTTTCCTTGCCATGATATTGTATGGTATGGTATGCCTTGCCTTGCCTTGCCATGGTATGGTATGGTATGCCTTTCCATGCCATTCCTTTCCATACCATGCCTTGCATTCACTTTCCATTCCTTACCTAAATGAACAAGTTTAATACGTAAATGAACCAGTTTAATATGTAAATATTGCATGTACCAAATGAACAATTTTGATACATAAAAATTAAAATCAAAGGATTCATTAAGCATGTTATTATACAAATTGTTATCCCATATATCTTAGATAAAAATACTTGCATGAGAATTTCAATGTCATAACATAAGCTCTCTTTATTCATATATCTAAGTATCTTCATAGTTTTCAAACGTGGATTATCATAATTAATAGGATTTAACTATACCTACACCTATAGCTGGAGCTTTACCTTGCCTTTCCTTGTAATGTTATGTTGTACTTATCCTTATCATGTATTTCCTTCAATTGACTTGCCTTTCCTTTATTTGCATTTCCTTGCCTTTTCTTGCATTTCCATACCAACATGTCCCTGAATGACTTGAGGTGGAGAATTTCAACTCGCGATAAAAATAAAAATGAGACTTGGATGGGTGAACCATTGATTTCATTGGATCTGGAGCACTGGGTTTCAGCTAGTGGGGCCCCTATGCTATCATTTCATCAACCGAAAAATTGTTTGTTGGAGTATCTTTGGAACCAGTGTTTTTCTCAATGAGGCATAGTGCAAGTTTTGAAGAGGAGTTTGATTTTCAAGAACACTATGTCAGGAATTTTTGGGTAGTGTAGACATATGGGCCTTGTCCAAAAAAACTTGTGGGAGCTTACGAAACTCCTTTATGCTGCTCAGTTTGGATTTTATGCCCTCGGACGAAATTGGCCACATGTCCCTGAATGGCTTGAGGAGGTGAGTTGCAACTCACAATAAAACTCAAACCGAGATGTGGATGGATGAATTTTTAGTTGCATTGGATCTGAAGCATCGGGTTTTATATAGTGGGGCCCCTTATCTATCATTCCATTGATGAAAAAAATGTTTGTTGGAGTATCTTCATCACTGGGGTTTTTCTCAATGAGGCATAGTGCAATTTCTGAAGAGGAGATCAATTTTCAAGAACAATGTGTCGGGAATTTTTGGGTAGTGTATTCATGTGGGCCTTGGCCAAACAGACTTGTGTGAGCTTAAGGAACATTGTTATGCTGCTCGGTTTGGATTTTATGCCCCCGGACCAAATTGGCCACATGTCCTTGAATGGCTTGAGGAGGTGAGATGCAGCTCGTGATAAAAATCAAACCAAGACTCGGATGGAAAAACCTTCAGTTGCATTGGATCTGGAGCACTATTTTTCAACTGGGGGGGGGGCTCCACTATCATTTCATTGACTAGAAAACCATTTGTTGGAGTATCTCTGAAACTAGGGTTTTGCTCAATGAGGCATAGTGCCATTTCTGAAGAGCAAGTTGATTTTCAAGAACATTGTGTCAGGAGTTTTTGGGTAGTGTAGTCACATGGGCCTTGGACAAACATATTTTTGGGAGCTTATGGAACTTTTTTATGTTGAACGGTTTGGATTTTATGCCCACAGACCAAATTGGTGTTGAAAAAATGTATTTATTTCAGAATAAACACTTGGTCTAAAATAGATTTCAAACTCCTATAAAGAACTAGAAACCACACATTTATGTTCTTTATGAGTAGAAACACAACTAGAAAAGTTTTGAAATAAAACAACAATGGAATACTTATGAACAGTGATAAAAATCACACATTTGGCACCAAATATCTGGGCAAAATCCCATGAAGAATAACATAGGAAAAGAGGAAAAAATTTAAGGAGAATGTTTCTTTATTTAGGAAAATTTTGAGTACAACAACAGTAAACAGTCAACATTAATACCCTGTAAATTCACCCTATCTGAGAAAAAACTGCATTTATTTCCTGAGCAACACAGTCTGAAATCAAAACTAGACTTCCAGTACAACATGTACAGACTGTACAGTCACTAACAACATAAATAAATCTTGGTTTTCATGCCCAGAAGAGGTACAGATCAGTACCTCACTGTATGGACTTGTTTGCAGATGAACCAACACCTAGAAATGTATCCATAAACTCAGCCATAATTTTTGTGCTTGGTTGTAGCTGTAAAACCAACAAATATTGTCGTACAATCTCCACAAATCTGTATTATACGACCTCTTTAAATTTGAAGCAACCTTGAAGTGTGTTCCAATCCCTCTCCTAGGGATGCATGCCAACCTATATATTCTGAAAATATTTCCCTCCAAGCTAATAAACCTTATTGGGATGCATGCCCCTTCACCTTCCCTGAAACTCTCCTCAAAAGTGCACCCTCCTTCTCCTCATGAGATGCCTTTAACGAAATTTGAAATGTAGTTGCCCTAACCCTTGGTCTTCCAATGAGATTGATAGTCAAAATTAGATCTTTCCCTCATGATATCAACAGTCATGACATAATCATCCATTGAGATCACTTAAGTCACTAAAGTGACCCATAACATCATAAATTCACTTTTACATTAAAAAATTAAAAGACCCAACTTTAAAAAATCACTTTATAAAGTTAATTTATAAAAACGTATTATAAAGTCATAAGAGAGAAAGTGTGTTGGGTCACTTCCGCGTGTTGAGCGTCGCCAATGCAGGAGTACCTCTGAGCTACCAAATTTTAACACTCCCTCTTAGTGAGAGAGGTACTTCTGGTATCACCACCAGAAGCCATCTCCATCTCATCAATTTCCACAGCTTCTCCCTTTGTACTAGAAGTCTTTGCTCCCTATGAACAGGAAGCCACTACTCCCACTGCATTGGAACCCTTTGTTGCTACCTATATTTTTCCATGAACTGGAGACATGCTCCTAGGAGACTGCACACTCTTCTGAGCATCCAATTGTGTCCACTCATGCCTATTGAGTCCTCTGAGAGTCCCGAAAGAGGAATAATCCCCTGGTATCAACTCTCTCTCTCGTGCACCCTACCCACTCTCTGACACATAATTTGAGTCCATAAATCCACTAGACCCCAACACAGGTTGACCCGACAACATGTACAAGTTCTCATACCTAACACGAAGCATCATTGTTGTTTGTGCAGTTTCTCCCACAAGATATAAAAACACATGTCCACCATAGAAGACAACTCCAAATACACTCTCATCCAAATCTTACACTGAGAGAAAATTAAAATCCAACTCTGGAATATACAATACCTCGGAAACCTCCAAAAAACCTCTTGACTCTAGTTGGAATCAAACCCTTCCAATTCCCTTTACTGTAATTTTTTGTTCAGCTCCAAAATTCACTTTGTAGTCTGATTTTATCTCTATAATATCAAGGAAAATTGAGCTCAACCCAGTCATGTGTCGAGAAGCTCCATTTTCCACAAACCATGACTCAATGTCCTCGAACACTAGGCACCCACTGCCCATGGGACTAGTCATGCGAGAGAACTCCCTCTCATATCTCTCAACAAACTCTACAATATATGTTGATGTTGACACCTCTGGTTCCAATTTATTCTTCTTGTTGTTTGGAAATTGACTAGCGCAGTGGCCAGTCTTATGGCATTGTTGTGGGTGGGAAATCCCTCCTACAGACTAGCACTAAGGGTTTTATCATGCATGCAGAAATGACCTAAAGATTCTTACTTTTTACCATCATCCCATGCCTAAACCCCATTACTCATATGTAAATACAAGGCTCAAGAGATTAAGTTGATGTACCTTATTTTTCATGTTTGATGTCGATCCCTTTTCGTGCTTGGTCATTCTTTGACTGCAACTCTCCTCCTAATGCTAACCTGCATTCACTAAAGACAAACAAATAACTCCACATGCATTTGATCTATGAACTAATGGGTTAGATATTTAATCAATCATACAATCAATATTCAAATAATGGCAATCTCATATGGTGGGATGGGAAAAAAAATTATTTTATTAACTTCACAATGATACCTTACAATGATAAAGTTGGCTACTGCTCCTCGATCCTGGTCCTGGGATCTTCTTCCACTGTCTTCCAACTGCTTTTCTCTATATTTCTCTTTTCACAAGGATGGCTAAATGTTGGGACAAAGGGAATGCTCAATCGTGTATAGTTTCTTTACTATGATTCTTCTCCTTTCAAATGGGACCCCTAACCCTTCTTTTATAGGCTAGAAGAAGCTAGGTATTTGGTCGAGTGACTGGTCATGCATGACCGAAAGGTTTAGTTAACTTACCCAAAGCTGTGTGTTTCGTCATCAAATTTCCTTTTTCCGTGCTTTTGTAGGTACACACAGGCTGTCTTGGGTCAGCTAGCGTGTACACACGTGCAGTAATGGAGCAGGGCACGTGGGCCTTTATAAAAGGGGTTTTTAAGAAGAGTTTTTCAACAGTGTTTTGGCAAAGAAGGAATTTGAGATGGCCTGATGCCAAGTAAGCATGTCTAGTGAAAATTAGGGTTATAATAGATGCCCCCTAATGTGTGAGGTCAGAAGAGCATCTGATGGAAGAAATACATTAACAATCTTCACCAACGTTCCAAACAAGTGATCCCAGGGACCAGAAATCGGGAGGTGTCATCTGCAAAATAATAATTGTCTCACCAAGGTAGGCATATCCATGCTCGGGATAAAATAAAATAATGGCTACCAATCAAATACACTGCATATCCATGTCATATAACTATATAAAGTGTAGCCACGAGCAATACACAGCGGAGATACATCTCGAAATCAAAAAGATATGCATGTAGAGTATCCATCTTCTAGAAGCTGATAAGGCCTGATGGCTAGAGATGAGGTCTTCAAAGCTCAAGCAACAACTTCAAAATCTTCAAAACTCAAGTAGGAGTGTAATATGAGTGTATGACTTCACTACCCAGAGGTCTTCGACGGCTCATCGGTCATGGACTAGAGAATCTTGATTATCAAACTAAAGGCTTCATTGATTTCGAACAAAGACTTGATTGGACTTTCAGGATGGTCGGGCATGAGGGCAAGAGACAAATTGTAGAGGGGCCGACTCAGGCTTGGTAAAAATTTCCCTTGGACAATAGCATGACAAATGATGAGACTCAGGCAGCATGGCATTAACCTAAGTTTGCAAGGCAGGAGGAAATGCAAACTCTCCATATGTTTGGAAGAATAACCAAACGAAGGAGGACACAACTCAAATGCAGTGGGAACAGCTTCCTAATGTCATATGAAATCCCAGGGTTTGACGAACAAATGGATAGATGTGCTTTATCCAAGGGCAATGCATTATGCTGCCAATAAAAGAAAATACTTTTCCCTTCCTCTTTTGGGGTATATTTGATTTTTTTTTGTCTTTTTCAATATTTTTGGAAAAAGAATAAAAGAATGTTATGTTACAAAGGAGGAATGAGTGTCTCAAACACACAATTTCAAGGTGCAAGGACAAGACTGATGTTCAAAGGAAGGACATGTGGGAAAAATCCCTCTTGGGACCAAAGGTGTCAAGATGTAGAGGCAAAGTGCTACAGGGCTTGTGTATAAGGCATGCTTCAAATGGTTCAGTTGAGAGCAACGTGGATCTGGAATTGGATCAAAGACACAGGTATGCAAATGTGGTTAACAAAACACACAATGGTAACATCCTTCGATGTAAGTTTAACGATCCCAGAGAAGGTAAGCTCGGTGGTTTTTCATATTTAGAGAGTCTGAAAAAACGTAAAAGGAGACTCCAATGGGGTACCTTTTTCGAAGGTAGTCTAGTCGATTCAAAAAACGGGTAAACTAGAATCAACAAGACGTCTATTCAAAACCATTTTAACAAGTGTGATAAAGACAAGATCACTCGGCCATTTTTTCATTTTTAAGGAGTCTGAAAAAAGATTAACTATGGACTCTGTCAGGAATGTTATTTTGGACCATTTTAACGAGTGTGAAAGAATAAGGTCACTCAGCGATCTTTTCAATTTTAGGGAGTCTGCAAAGAGCTTAACTATGGACTCTGTGGGGGTTCCTTTTTCGTACATTTAGTCCCTCAGGCCCGAAAAAGGGTTAAAATGATACCTGAGAGTACTCTTCTAGAGAACTGAAGTTCCTTAGAGTATACCTTTGTTTGTACAGTTGATCGTCTGGATCGAAAAAGGGGTAAAATATCACTAGATAGACGTGACTTCAAATTTTAGTTTAACGAGCGTGAAAGGCCACAAGATCACTCAACAATCTTTTCATGTTTAGAGGGTCTGAAAAGGGCTTAAAAGAAGACCCGTTATGTTTTGGGAGTCCCGTGGGTGAGGTCAAGAGTCATGCAAATGAGGCTCAAACGTGTAATCAGGAAAAACAAAAAGGACTCTCAAGCCTACAGTCATTAGTGATAGCATGGACACCATAATGCAACCAGGATCTACCTAGGGCATCCATGTTCCAGTAAGCTCTACCACAAAATCGCGACACTTTTAAAGCAATAATGATGGTTCTGTGTCGCAACCTGATGGGATCGAACCTATGGAAAAGGGATAAATACAACAAGATACAAAAGTAGTGGTGGGAAACTAACCTATATGCTCAAGTTGACCATCTAAGGTTTTTCCCATGGACCATCAAAAGTGACCCAAAACTCCAAAAAATGTCCTGATACCCGATCGGAACCTTCCAAAGCAACTCCTAAATCACTCTAAATGGTTTTCAATTCAAAGAAAATGATAAGGGGGGCCAAACAAATGACAAAAAAGGGCCAAAAATTCTATAAATAGAAGTTGGCAGCTCATTATCACCACTGCTGATTTGGAAATTGACTCTGGAGAAAAAAAAAACCTTTGATAAAAGTGGTGATTTCGGGAGCTACAGTGGATGAAACGAACATCTGTTTGGACCAAGTAAGTATAAACTACCTCCCTTTTCTTTTTAATTATTTATTTATGCATTTAATTTGGTTTCTTGGGGGGGCATTGACCTTTAAAAGGTCAGCCCTAGGTCCACGCAGACTATCCTATGATAGCCCACCTGTACACTCTCTTTGTTTGATTTCAGAGTGCATGTACATGCGATTGTCATCACAACAGCCCACGTGGACCCTCCCATGAGTGCAAAAAGGTTTAAAAAGCAAGGCCTAACCCTTTGAAAATTTTCCCATGTGCAGGATGTATGTGCAATGGAGAGAACGAGAGCATGAAGATATCAGCGCACTAGTTGGGGAAGACCCTAACGCTGTGGTAGTGTTAATGCAATGTGGTTTGCTCAAGTTTTTCCTATGTCTTTTCATGAGAGCACAACCTAGGCTATTGAATGCCTTGGATGAATACTGGCACCCTGATGCAGAAGCTTTTATGTTAGAGGGGCAGTCACTGGTGCCCACTATAGAGTACATATACTTTTTTACTGGCCTCTTCAGGAGAGGGGAACCAGTCAATTTCCGGACATTTCCTTCGGAGCCTCATAACATATCGGAATTGATAGGACTTTATTGTGAGGCTGGTACAGACCGATCAAGCTCACATGTGCCAATAAGCAGGATCATTGATTTATCACTACATGTGATTGTGTTTCTTATTGGGCAGATGACTGGTTTTGTGGCTCTACATTAGGCATCCCATGCACAGATGAATTTTGCAGTCCAGTGCTTGAATGCACAGATATTTGACTGGAGCACTACATTGTTGGATTGTATGAAGAGGCAGCTGACAGATTGTCGGTTGCGGATGCAAAGGAACTTTGGGTTCGGGAAAATTCTATGCTCTTTCTTATTTGAAAGAGTTCCTAGTTTCATTCCTCAAGTGGTGGTACGAGGACATCAGGCCTCTCTTCCTGTGGTTCGCAGATGGGCAGTGTTGTTGCCACGACAGGGTGGTGGAAGGACCAATGAGTCCTTTGATGATGACTTCTTTTCTTGGTTGTCATGGCAGATCCCAGCCATAGAGGATTATCCTTATGCTAGGATTGATTTCTCGAGAGATCCCAAGATCCATGTACCTTCAGGCGAGGAGCGAGGCGAGATGGGTAAGTTTGCATCATTTTTTTTTGAAACATATATAATTTTCATGTTGTTTTTTGTATACATCATTTTTCTTATACCAGAGTATTTGAAAGATACGTGTCTATTGTGTGTAGATGTGGGACCCTCACGACCTACATATTATGAGAGGAGCAGGCGTTGTCCTCAGCCAGGGGTCGCACCTGCCGCCGCAGGGGGACCAGCAGCAGTAGGAGAGATTCCAACCGGTGAGGCTGAAAGGGTTTTGAGACAAGTTGAGAAAAATTTTACCTTGCTCACTCACACCATCCCTATGGCAGAAATTGAGGATCTGCCACCATCCATGCAGCCTCATGTAGTGGGGGCACCACGAATGTGGGTCCAACTATTTCGGCATTTGGAAAACGTTGTTGATTATTACAACAGGGCCTGCAGGCCCTGACTTTAGTTAGTCTAGACTTTGATAGCTCCACCTATATATATATATTGAGGGCATAAGCCCCATGACTCGTTACTGGTCATATTTTTTGAGGCGCTTGCGTCCACCTATGTACTCTGGTGCTTATGATATTATATATGGATTTTTATGTCTTTTTGTGTCTTATGGATCATATTTGCCTTTAAAAATGTATTTACATGTTTATGTGTATGTCGTTTTATATGCGTGCAAGATGCCAGTCTAAAATTTGATTAGCTAAAGTATCTGTAACTTGGTTTAATCTCCTAGGAACATGAAAATATGTAATATATTCAAAGCTTCATTCTAAGATACATACCCTAAGGAATCGTCGGTGTAAAGTTGGATCATGAACATGGTAGACTCTATTTAACTGAGACACAACTAGATGAGCGTCTAAATAGACCCAGAGATGAGAGATAGCAAATGACATACCAAATGATAGGGTGTCACAAAGAAACTCAATAACTGCATTGTACTCACTGACATTGTTTGTGGTGTCACCTAAGCATATAGCTCTGGAAGATAATAACTGGCCTCGAGGTGTAAAAATTACCCAAGCTGCAAAGGCAAACCTCTGAGTGTGCCAGCTAGCACCGCATGCATACCCAATGAACACCTCTGATTCACTTGACATCTGCCACAGTGACAAAAGATAACATCAAAAATGACACGTCCATAATACTAAAAGAAACTAGAAAGTAATAGTACAAAGACTATACATATGTTACAAAAAGTTACCCAAGGTGACCTACCTATGAGTAATACTTCTTGAGGTAGAGACCATTTCTAGGCTCCACCAAAGCATTTCCCTTAAAGTCAACTAGACGATAAGAACCCTTTTTTAGAACCTCTTTTATGATGAAAGGTCTGAACCACATGGGTTTGAATTTTCCTACCCCCAGGGGGTCCTTATCTTGGTCATAGACTAGGACAAGGTCACCTTCAGAGAAAACCCGAGGATGAACAAACCATTCATACTAACACTTAACTTTATGTTTGTGAGCCTCTTTGGCTAGGGCTGCATCATGATGCTTCTCATTGAGTTTCTCAAGGTATAATAATCGTTCTTCAAGTGGAGAAGTGTCTGACAATAATTGTACTGCCAATTTTAGGGACGGGATCTGACATTCCATAGGCAAGACTACTTCCAGCCTGTAAACGAGTTGAAAAGGTGAGAAACTGATTGCATTCTTAAAAGATGTTCAGTAAGCCCATAATGCCAAGTATAACATCAAATGCCAATTTGACTTGGTTGAGTTGATCATTCGTTGTAGGATGGTCTTAAGCAATTTATTTACAGCTTCCACCTGACCATTTGCTTAGGTGTAGTAGGGTGACGAATGTCTTGCTACAACCCAAGCTTTGATGTTAACTAGGCCATCATTTGGTTCTGAAAATGACTGCCATGGTCGGTGACAATCTCTCTCGGGATGCCGAACCTTGCTATTATCTAGTTGAATAAAAAGAGAGTTGCAGTCTCCCCATCATCTTTAAATCTTGGCATAGCTTCGACCCACTTCGTGAAGTAGTCTATGGCTACAATGATATAACGGTGCCCCCTATCTGAAGGAGGTTTGCATGTAGTGTATTCAATCCCCCACTTGGTGAAGGGACCAACTGTGATGATAGGAAACATGGGAGCGGTATGTGCCCTCATCCTTCGAGAGAAGATCTGACACGGGTGGCACTTCTTGACCGATTCGATACAATCTTTGACTAGTGTCGGCCAAAAGTAACCTGCTCGTAAAATCTTTTGGGTTGTTGCCAACCCAGACAAATGACTGCCACATGCTCTGGTATAGAAATCATTAATCACGAAAATTGCTTCTTGGTGAGTGAGGCATCATCATAGGATGCAGTCTACACCTCTTTGATACAACGTATCGTCAAGTATGGAATAATTCTTAGCCTGATGGCGTATACGGCGAAGCTCATCATGAGAAGCAGAGGTGGGGCACTTCAAAGTCTAGAGATAGACAAGTATATCTCTGTACCAGGGATCCGAAGAGGCAATCAAAAACATATCCCCTCTAATAGGTGACTCTTCAGGCATAACATCACCTGACTCAACCGGAAGTTTTGAAATAAGTTCTACGAAGACCAGTGACTTTTTGGATTTTGCTGAAACGAAATCTAAGTTGAATTTTTGGAGGACGACTATCCATCTACTGATCTTTCTACCTATTACCCGCTGTGTCAACATGTATTGAAACAGATTCACAATAGCAATGATGGTGGTCTTGCGAAACAGAACATAATGATGGAACCATTGAACAGCATGGACTGTTACCAACGCAAGTTTTTTGATATGAGAATAATTGAGTTACGGTCTGACTAGGCCTCAGCTTAGGTAATAGATCACATATTCTAAGAGTAAATCATCTTCCTGAACTAAGACCATGCTGATGGTTGACTCTGTTGTAGCTAGGTATAATAAGAAATCTTTGTTATAGTTGGGTGGTTGAAGCAGAGGGGCAGTTGTGAGGGCATGTTTCAATGCTTCGAAGGAGCATTGAGCGGCATTGTCCCAATAAAAAGGAACGTCTTTCTTCAGTAAGTGCATAAAGCCCTTTGTGATCTCAGCATAGTTGGCAATGAAATGCCTTAAAAAATTTGCCTTACCCTGGAGACTCTCAAGTTGAAGGATTTTGCATGGGGGAGGCAACTAAACTATTGCCTCAACCTTGAGAGGGTCGACCATGATCCCTGTTGTTGACACTATGAAACCTAACAAACACCCTGATGTTACGCAAAAGTTGCACTTGTTTGGATTCAAGTGAATCCGGAAGTAGCGACACCGCTCAAATATAAGTTGGAGGTGTGTGGGATGATCCGTTCTCTTATGAGATCGAGATGCTAAATCATCTAAATAGGCCTCGACTATATGCTTGAGATCATGGAAAGAAAAAGACATGGCCCACTGAAAGTTCGCTCCATCATTTTTTAGACCAAAGGGCATCTTATGATATGCGAATGTACCCCATGGACAAATGAATGTCGTTTTGTGCTGGTCTTCGGGTTTGATTTGTATCTGATTATATCCCAAAAAACCATCCATGAAAGAAAAGGCCTCGCAACCTGCACATTCATCAATTATTTGGTCGATGAATGGTGTGGGAAAATTATCTTTTGGACAGGCCTTGTTCAAATCACGGAAGTTCGTACATATGTGAATCATGCCATGTTTCTTATTGACCGGCACAGGATTTGACACCCATTGGGTCAAATGGATAGGATAGATAAAACCGGCTTTCAGCAGTTTCTCAACCTCAACCTTAATGGCTGCTACTTTCCTGGGATTAACTGGACAAAGCTTCTGCCGAAGAGGCATGGCATCCGGATAAGTTGTTATTTCATGTTCGAATATTTTTGGATTGATGCCTGGCATTTCCTCGTAAGACCAGGAAAAAACATCACAGAAATATTTAAATAGATCTGTGTAGATTTGAATCTCTCTGGGGGAACAGTCAGCTCTGACGAAAACATTCTCCACGACGCCAGGGGTTCTGGAGATATTAATCGGTATGGTTTCAGTGATAGTTTCCATATTACCCTCAGCATAAACCTCATGTGTAGCTAAGGGATTAATAGGACAAGACCTATCTCTAGTCATAGTCAAGGTGACTTCTCCTACTTTGATTCTACTTAACTCTAGGAGGAAGTATGATCTGTGATGGAGATCATCCCAGGGTTTTTCTGGACTAGTCATTGCTTCAATTATTGCTTCGTCAGAGGGAAATACTAAGTCTAACGAATCGATATCAATGAGAGATATTTGAGCCCAAATAGGCTCTACAATTGGATCTAACTCTTATGCAGGAGTTGGATCTGTGTCGGCCGAAGCTTGTTGGACTAAAGATTAAGATACTTCGGCTGCAGACAAGGGCATGGAAATTCCAGGGTGCCCTGTCCCTTCCATTGTGGCCGATGGGGAAGGAAGTATCCACAGATCATTGAAGTAAGTCATGTGAAACGATGAAACTTGGAAAATCTCAACCTTATGGTGATCGGATATGAACTTGGAATCGCCTTGAGGGGGCAGGTAATCGAAGGTACCCATCAAAGATGGGCACAAACCAACCCCTACATTGACTATGCCCGATTAGGGATTATCAATCATCGGGACCGCGGATACCCCCAATGAAGGGTCAGGTCTGGAGAAAGACAATTGATCAATGGTCACAATCTGGTCCTCGTGTGGAAACAACAAGACCCGAAAAATTGTAGTGACCATTGCTTGCATGGTGTAATTCCAACTCCTTCCTAACAAGAGATTGTAGTCGAGGGATGCGTCGACTACTTCTACCTCGACGCACACAGTCTTCCCTCCTAGCTGCACGGGGAAAGAGGGAATTATACCATGTGGTCAGAATGAACGGCTGTCGAAAGCAGTGAGAAGAGTAGGTGACGGAGACAAAACGGGTTGGCCAATGGCATTCCAACATGCCAATGGCATAACACATGTTGAGGTGCCCTCATCAACTACCGTGCGGAAAATGTTCCAAGTAAAAGTTTTCGTGAGGTGAGCCACTACTATCTGAAATGCTATGTAGTAAGTCAAATGAGGTTTTAAGTCAGTTGTATCCAGCATGATTGTACCCAGATTACAAGTCTCAGTAGATCCTAAAGAGGCTAACAAAGATTTCCTCTAGGAGGGGCAGCTTTGGAGGACCTCCAAAGAGGACATCGCATAAGGGGTTTGGGACAAATCCTCCACCATAGAATAGTTCTGGGTGGCCCTTGCATTAGGGTTGTGAGAATATTTCTTGAACGCACCTTTTGGGATGCATGTCATTGTTTCACCCAAAGTATTCTCGATCTGTAGAGGAAGAGATGGGATTTTGATTTCTTTTCCCTTCTCAGAAGTGCTTGGTTTACTATAGTCATGCACTCTAGTCGATATAAAAGCATCACCTTTCATCATATACACATTCGCGGATGTAGGATTATTCGAAGACGGAGAGGGTCCTTAGATGCCCCCTTCCGCGCTTGTAGAGGCTTGGGTTAGGTTTTGCCCATGTGGAAATGGATTGGTTAACATGGCAGGTTGTTGTTGTGTCACAAACTTTTGGGCCTCTGCAAGCTGAGGACATTGGTGGGTTGGGTGGTCTTCCGTGCACAGGTTCCACAGATACCTCACCTTCTGTTTCTCAGTGTTTCCCCCGCCAGCATTATTAGTGGGTTTCTTATCCCCCTTGCCCTTCTTTCATTGTTTTTTCTTTCCATGAGGCTGTTGGGTGGCCTTTGGATTTGTCGATTGCACTGTGTGTACATTCGACATTTAGGTAGGGGGAGTAGCCAAAATAGTAGTTTGGTTTCCCGTTGTGTGTTGTATAGAAAATTGTTGCAATTTCTTCGTCAGTTGTTCAACAGACTTTGTTTGTGTTGAACCAACAATACCATCGACATGTGGTCTAGCTCTCTGTCTGGTTTTATCGAGTATTGAGCATGGTGCATCTGGCAAGATCTCATATAATAAACTGGACTGAGAGTAGATTAGCTCAAGCTGTTGAGCTCTCATGATGGAATCTTCTTCGGAAAACACTCCCGACGTCGTGATGTCTTTGGATAACTGTGGGGCCAAAGACTTAAGGAGCCACTCGAGCAGGAATGCTGGTTGGACTGGCACCTTAATTAAACTCTTCTAGCATCTCCATTCTCGAATGTGATCAGAGATATGGTCCTCTTTTGTCTGTTCGAAATTGGCCAACAATTATTTGCCAGCGTCGTATCTCACAGGTAATTAGGAATGGTTTAGGAAATCCATTTCCAATTCACTGAAGGAAGAGTATCTTGAGTGGTCGAGCTCAATGTACCATTTCATGGCACTCCCAATGAGAGTACATTGAAACAATCACAACTGTACTAAGTCATCTTTCAACACGTTAGACGAGCACCAAAGATGGAAGGTGGTCACATGATCTCCTGGATCATCGTTAGGATTGGCCTCGAACTTTGGTATGTATGAAGGAAACTTCGTCGGCATAGCGGGCCAATGCAGATCATGACAAATAGGGTCATTCAACAACCTTTTCAAGTTTTGAAAATGCAAGGTTGCCAAGAAAGGTAGTTTGGGTTGTTGGTGATAACCATGGAAAAAGGGACCTGGAGTTTGACTAGCATCAGGTTGCCAGGAAAAGTTTAGTTGCTGGCCTGGGTTTTGGTAAAAACCATGGCCATGACCAGCGTATGGATTCTACGTGTGAGGAGACATCATCGACTAATTCCAAAAATAGGACGTAGATGGATGGGTGTGCATTACATTCAGAGGACTTTGGGAAGGGTTGCCCCATGTCGATCCCATGGGCATAGGCATAGCACCATGTCCAGGGTTCCATTGGTTGTGAAAAGAATTTCCCCAACCTGGCATTCCTGACAAGGGAACTGATCCCTTCCAAGAATTCCAAGGTCCCGATGCGAAAGAAGTTCTTGGGTTTGCCCCCTGTGCAGGAATAGTACCCTACATAGGAATAGATTTTCCATAACTGGGGTTGCCCCCAGTCGAGAAAGAAGCTGATGATAAAGTGTTGTTACCAAATGCACCGAACAAAGAAAATGGTGTCAAACCTACCAGCATATTATGAGAAGGTGTCCCTTGACTCCCTGCTCCAAATAAACCATGGTGTGTGGGTGGCCTAGCGGATTGTTGGTGGGTGCCACCAAGCAAAGGGAGCGAAGGAGGTATATGACCTCTCCTGTAAGGGAAAGCATTAAAAGGAGATGAAGTGCCCCCCATGTGTCCTTGCAGAGGAGCATTAGAGCTCCCTGCCCCCAAACCTAAAGTCTTTAAAGTGGAGTACGAAAGTACAAGACTTGTACCTGAGCTAGGCATTCTGTATGAGAATGGAGGGCCTGTCGCACTCGGTGTGAAAGGGGGAGTGGTTGTCTCCATAAACGGGATTGGACCGCTACTCAAGGTAGAGGCAGCTGAGACCATGGTGGCTCAAACTGGTGACGGTAGGTGAGGAGGTGGAATATCCCTCGTGGTGACAATCGTAGTGGGAATTGAGGAATTCCCAGAAGAAGTGGCAGCATTTGTTTCCATTTCTGCGTGTGACACTGTCTGGCACTCGTAAGGGTGAATTTGTACGATGATGGGTGCCGAAAGATCAGTGGTTGGAGTTTTGGATGGACCAAGAGTTTTCACTTCAAGGTCTAAAACAGTCATTTCCTCTTGATGTTGGTCGGGTACAGTTTCCTGTAACTCGGTCGCTTCAAAAGACCCTTGTTGGTCTAGCTTTCGCCTCAGCGGTGGTAGAGGTGGATCCAGTGTAACCGGTGATAGGGCCAAAAGCCTTCGTGACTGGCGGAGCTCGTGATCCTCCACTGTGTGAGAATATCAAAGACACACTAGGGATTTCTATTCGTTCAAAAACAACACACACTAAAAAGGTCCCTCTAAGATAAAACAAGAAAACACTAAACTAGTTGGAAGAACAGTTACAACAACCAACACTAGAGAAACTTACCAGTGCAAGTGCAAATCGAACACGAAAGTACCCTCTGGGTATACTCTGCAAAGTGTGGCCGATGTCTATCCTAGGTACCGTGATATACCCCCACAGTCACCTATGTATGTCTCTAAAAACGATAGGCAACTAGGTTGCCAGCTCGTGAACAGTCACCAGGCGGGTACAGTCGAAAGTCGGGTAGACCACAATGAGCAGGGTATCGAGTCTGAAACCTATCAAGGGTATCGAAGGAAAGTGGTCTGGAAGACAACTGAGGACCTCGAATGGATTTGAGACCCACGAAGCTCCATGGTAAATGCAATCGACGGAATCCCAAGACAAGCCCTCTATATGTGTTCTCCACTACGATTGGTCCAGCTTTGGAGGGGTTATCTCTGCTACCTTTCCGCATGCAATCTCGTGTTTAGCCCCTGTGTTAGAGGGGGGTCCTGGACAACTTTCACGATACTAGATTTTGACACTCCCTAACTTAGACTCCAATGTTTGATTTAATGGCCTTGAAGAGTTTCCTCTCCAACCTAATTCAAGGCCCTAACCCTAAACTAGTTGGTTGACCCTACAAACATAAAAAGTATAATGAATTTTAGATTTAGCGTTAATTTTTATGGCTTGTCTTAAGTCAAAGGTTATGAAAGTGAAACTAGTGATGTTTGAAAGATGAAAGAAAAATAAACAGAAAGATGGAAACAAAATAACTTCTTCTTGACTCAAATCTTAAACAACTTTTCAAACTAAAAATTTTCTAAGATCTTTAAACAGAAAACTCAAAGAAAGATTTCACTCAACTACGAGCTACTTATGAGCTAAGTAAACCATCAAGAACTTATGAAAGAAAAGACCTTTCCCTGGTTACTAATGCAAACCAACACTATTTAACCAAACAAAGAAATAAAAGATTTTTTTTTTTATTTGAATGCTCACAAACCAAAAAGGAAAAATATCAACAAGTAAAAACCAAGAAAACTTCTAGCCTAAGCGCAGATCACAAAGAGTCACTTTAAAAATAACACACAAGCAAATTTAAACTAGACTCTCATACTTGTCTAAAAACCCTATAAAAAGAAAATTTTGAGGAAAACTTTTGATGAAAAAGAAAGCTATTGTTGTGATCAAACCTAAGTTATTGACTGTTATGAGAGAGACCCAAAAACCTAAGAGGTATAACTCTTGTCAAAGGAAAGGATGACTGCCTCACCTTAAACAAAAAATTTCTCCACAAGCACACTTGTTGACAGTTCAACAGCAAGCATTTGCATGTGAGCTGTGTAAAGTAAGGGCGCATGTACACGTATGCTGGCCTTATACAGGCCGCGTGTATCTCTAAAAATCTAAGACAAATAAAAGTCCAAGCACTCCAACCCATGCAAAGACTAGTGGTACTGATAACCAGGATCTCTTGAAGACTTAGACACTTACTTTAACAAAAAAAAGAAAACCATTCAAGGAAAACTCCATAGAAAAAACCAATATGAGGTGAAACCTAAGCTATAGATTGAAAACAACCAAGACTAGAAAGAGTTCCAGAAAACCCCTGAGAAGGATTGTTTCTGACAGGGGAGAAGGTGACTGCCTCTCTAAAAGAAATTTTCTGGAATCATACACGCGACTGGCACTTCCTCAACTAGCGTGTACATGCGAGTTGTGGGAAGTTAGGGCATGGGTACATGCGTGCAGACCTTATACAGGCCGCATGTACCTCTGTGGGTCTCAAGAAAAAAAAATGCAATCAAGCACAGAAACAGAGATAACTGGTATGGAAGACTAGAATCTCTGTTAGCTCAGACTTTTGCAGAAACTTTAAAAACAATAAATGAAACCAGTTCTTAAAAATACCCAAGAAAAAACATTCCCAGAAACCCTAGAGATCCCTAGTATGGTCACCAATTTTGTTGTGGGTGTAAAATCCCTCCTATGGACTAGCACTAAGGGTTTTATCATGCATGCAGAAATGACCTAAAGATTCTTACTTTTTACCATCATCCCATGCCTAAACCCTATTACTCATATGTAAATACAAGGCTCAAGAGATTAAGTTGACGTACCTTATTTTTTGCATTTGATGTCGATCCCTTTTCGCTCTTGGTCGTTCTTTGACTGCAACTCTCCTCCCAATGTTGACCTACATTCACTAAAGACAAACAAAGAACTCCACATGCATTTTATCTATGAACTAACGGATTAGATATTTAATCAATCATACAATCAATATTCCAATAATGACAATCTCATATGGCGGGACGAGAAAAGCAATTATTTTATTAACTTCACAATGATGCCTTACAATGATAAAGTCGACTACTACTCCTCAATCTTGGTCCTGGGCTGTTCTTCCATTGTCTTCCAACTACTTTTCTCTATACTTCTCTTTGCACAAGGATGGATAAAGGTTGGGACAAAGGGAATTCTCAATCGGGTATAGTTTCTTTACTATGATTATCCTCCTTTCAAATGGTACCCCTAGCCCTTCTTTTATAGGCTATAAGAAGCTAGGTATTTGGTCGAGTGACCGGCCATGCATGGCTGAAAGGTTTAGTTAACTTACCCAAAGTTGTGTGTTTCGTCAGCAACTTTCCTTTTTCCATGATTTTGTAGGTACACGCGGGTTGTCTTGGGTCAGCTAGTGTGTACACGCGTGCAATAATGTAGCAAGGTGCGTGGGCCTTTATAAAAATGGTTTTTAAAAAGAGTTTTTCAGTAGTGTTTTGGCAAAGAAGGAATCTAAGATGGCCTAATGCCAGGTAAGCATGTTTGGTGCAAATTAGGGTTATAACAGGCATGCAAAGCATCTCACCTTGCTCATGTCCTTCTTCTTCTCATTTCTATTTACCACAAGAGAAACGTTATTTTCATATGCACCATCCATTTCCTTTTGTTGAGACCCCTCCCAGATCTCCTCCTGCCAAAATTAATCCCACATTTTTCTCCAGTCAGGTATCTTCTCTTTCCCCACCACACACTTCACGAAAACCTCCCACTCCTTGGTGAATCCTTTGAGGGATATCCGCACGAACTCTGAGTCAGGAATAAATTCTCCAATAGATTCCAACTCATCCTTCACCTGTGCAACTTGGGTGAGGTAGGTGGCCACAATATCTCCTTTGGCCATCCTAGCACCATGGATCTTGTTCCATAGAGCCATTTTCTGGTTCTAGTTCTTTTCCTCATACAAAACGTTTAGTGCATCCCACATCTCTTTGGTTGTCTTCTTCTCATCCAAGTGTGGAATAAGGTGGTCTTTGACCATGTCCATGATGATCCTCTAAGTCTTTGATTCCTTCACCTCATGAACATCAAGAGATATGGGATCTGAAGTAAGTACAAGAATGATGGTGTTTGCAAACGACCATAATTTGTTCTCTTTGAGAACATTGTTGATCCTAACCTTCCATTGTAGGTAGTTGGAGATCCCCTCCAACCTATCTTCAAACCTAATGATGGAAGTCATCTTTTTCCACATGAGAAAGACCCTCTTCTTCCTTCTTCAAGCTAATGCTCCAACAAATCACTTTTTTTCCCAAGTACCAAAGCTTCCCAATAAAGTTCAAAGCACCCGGTCTGATACCATTTTGAAAAAATGTATTTATTTCAGAATAAACACTTGGTATAAAATAGATTTCAGACTCCTATAAAGAAATAACATCCATACATTTATGTTATTATGAGTAGAAACACAACTAGACAAGTTCTGAAATAAAACAACAGCATAATACTTATGAACAGTCAGCAAAATCACACACTTGGCACCAAAAATTTGGCCAAAATCCCATGAAGAATAACACAGGAAAAGAGGACAGAATTTAAGGAGAATGTTTCTTTATTTAGGAAAATTTGGAGTATAACAATAGTAAACAGTCAACATTAATACCCTGTATATTCACCCTATCTAAGCAAAAACTGCATTTATTTCTTGAGAAACATAGTCTAAAATCAAAACTAGACTTCCAATACAACATGTACGGACAGTAAAGTCACTAACGGAAGAAATAAATCTTGGTTTTCATGCCCAAAAGATGTACATATAAGTACCTCACTATACATACTTGTTTTCAGATGAACCAACACCTAGAAATATGTGCATAAACTCAACCACAATTTTTTTGATTGGTTGTAGCTGCAAAACCATCAAATCTTGTTGTACGGCCTCCACAAATTCGTACTATAGGGCCTCTTTAAAGCTAGAGAAACCTAGAAGTGTGTGTCAATGCCTCTTTTAGGTATGCGTCCCAACCTCTATCTATTGAAACTCTTTCCCTCCAAGCTAATAAACCTTCTTGAGATGTGTGCCCCTTCACCTTCCCTCAAACTCTCCTCAAAAGTGTGCCCTCCTTCTCCTCATGAGCTACCTTTAATGAAATTTGAAATGTAACTTCCCGAACCCTTGCTCTTCCAATGAGATTCATGGTCAATATTAGATCTTTCCCTCATGATATCAACAGTCATGAGTTAATCATTTGTTGAGGTCACGTAAGTCACTAAAGTGACCCATAACATCATAAAGTCACTTTTACATTAAAACATTAAAAGATACAACTTTATAAAATCACTTTATAAATTTTCTTTATAAAAACGTATTATAAATTTATAAGGGAGAAAGTGTGCTCGGTCACTTCCGCATGTCGAGTGTCGCCAATGTAGGAGTACGTCTGAGCTACCAAATTTTAACAATTGGCCATATGTCCCTGAATGGATTGAGGAGGCGTGTTTCATCTCATAATAAAACTCAAACCAGGACTCATATGGATGAAATTTCAATTGCATTGGATCTGGAGCACCGGGTTTCAGCTAGTGGGGCCCCTCTGTTATCATTTGTTGACAGAAAAACAGTTTGTTGGAGTATCTCCACCACTAAGCTCAATGAGGCCTGGTGCAATTTTTTAAGAAGAGGTTGATTTTCAAGAACATTATGTTGGGAATTTGTGGGTACTATAGTCATATGGGCCTTGTCCAAACATACTTGTGGTAAGTTATGGAACTATGTTATGCTACTTGGTTTGGATTTTATTCCCCCGAACCAAATTGGCCACATGTCCCTGAATGGCTTGAGGAGGCGAGTTTCAACTCACGATAAAACTCAATCCATGACTCAGATAGACGGAACATCAATTGCATTGGATCTAGAGAATCAATTTTTAGCTAGTGGAGCCACTCCGCTATCACTTTGTCGACTGAAAAAACATTTTTTTGGAGTATATACGACACTAGGGTTTTTCTCAATGAGGCATAGTGCAATTTCTGAAGAGGAGGTAAATTTTCAAGAACACTGTGTCAGGAATTTGTGGGTAGTGTAGTTGTGTGGGCCTTGGCCAAACAAACTTGTGGGAACTTATGGATCTCTATTATTCTACTCAGTTTTGATTTTATACCCCATAACTAAATTGGCCACATGTCCCTAAATGGCTTGACAAGGCGAGTTGCAACTCGCGATAAAACTCAAACTGGGACTCTGATTGATGAACCGTTAGTTGCATTAGATTCAAATCACCAGGTTTTAGCTAGTGGGGCCCCTTCACTATCATTTTGTCGACCGAAAAATAATTTTTTGGAGTATCTCTGGCATTAGGGTTTTTCTCAATGAGGCATAAACATAGTTACCAACTTAACAAGAACTCTATAGATTTCTGTTTTTTGGGTGGGTCCAACTTTTTACCCCGTTTTTAAAAATGGTGCTACTGGTAGCACCCCCACTCTAGTTTTAGGTGTTTTTGTGATATTTTAAATTTTTTGATCCACAATGTTTCCACATTATTGTTGTTGAATCTAGGTTTGAAAATTTTCACCTTTAAAACTAAATGTTTCCTCTTTCAGGATTCGGGGTTTACTCAGAACAATATCTCTTCAACACATTTTGAATCACAAAATCCCGATTCTCGATTTCCCGAAAGAAGTGAAAGTCAGACTTAATCCTAATTAAATAATTTAAAACTAATCTCACCGTGATTTTGGGATTCAGGGTTTAGTGGTGACATACCTCATGTAGCCACGATCCCCGAAACCCCGAAATGCGAAGTCCCAACTCAATACGGAAGTTAAGGTTTAAACCTAATCTCATCGTGATTTTGGGATTTGGGGTTTAGTGGTGACATACCTCATGTAACCGTGATCTCCAAAACCCCAAAACGTGAAGTCCTGACTCAATACCGAATTTTAAAGAGAACTAACCTCATTTTAAAAATACATTAAATGGTAATTAAACTTCTTAAGTAATTTCTTTTCGGCCTCCATCAAAAGAAGTTTTTTGAATGTTGGTTTGAGAATTGTCGAAACACGGCCACATTAATAATGGATAGATCGTGATTTATGCGACACAAATGTGTATCTCAGATATATTCTCCGCATTAAAGGTATTAAATTCTTGACAACTGTGTCAGTACTTTCACCATAAAATGAGTTAAAATAAAACTAGAGGTCTGTGTTTTGAAAATTGTTCTCGCTTTTTCTATCAGAAATAGGATAATACAGCCGATCTTTCATACCTCTCTTCTGTGACAGGTTTTCTTTCCAATACAGAGTCATGGCACCAAAGAAGGGACCTAAGAAGAGTGAAGATACAGCTGGGATTTCCAGCCCAGGGGGAGATGTTATATTAGACACCACACCACATGCTATTGACTCAATTAAATCATGGAGATAGATTTATGAAAATATGGACTGGGAGATGAAAAATTCCCCTAGCGATTCTGAGAATCACCTTCGGGACATAGCAGAATCAGAGCTTCACAAAATTGCAACACGCCCATGGCTCATGTCATACAATGACATGGTCAGTTGGGCTTTGGACAAGGTTGATATTCTGACAAGAAGAATTTTAAATGATCAAGGAGCCATTATCGGCTCATTCAGACCTAAACATATCCAAGTTATGTACAAACTCTCACCCAATCCTAATTTCATTTACAGTGCCGAATTTATAGCTAAATTCCAGAGAAAGGAATGCACTGAGGCAGACCAAACTTACCCTGATTTAATCAAAGGTTGGTGGATATGTCCATCAAAATTTACGGCCGATACCCACGGAATTTATGTCACAGCCTCTTTGAGTGAGTACATGGTTTATGTAGCCATGATGTTGTGCAGACTCTTCGGCAAAAAGAATCCCTGTCATTTCCCCATAGAATGGGTACCCTTTTTAAAAGAAGCATCAGAAGGGTATACTTTCAACTAGGACAAAATTTTATTTGATAATATAGCCAAAGAGATTTCAGATTACAGAGCTGCAAGAGCCTGAGGTCAACCAGTGGCCTTCTACATGTCAACGTACCTCATGGATGCAATTTTTTTTATGACTCCATTTCCCCTGATGAATTGGAGTTGGAACATAACCTTCCCTGAACCCATTCACAAATATCACTCTGAGTTGTGAGAAGAAAATGCAAAAAAATCGTTTTACGAAATTTGCCATTTCGTGGTGATACCCATGCATAAAATGTTTTTCGGTTGTGACCCTCCTCGCATTTCTGATGTAGTTTCAAATGACCTCAAGAAAATAGTAGACTGGTTCATTGAAGAAAGCTTCTCCTACATCAAGGTTTATGGGTGCTCAATCCCCCCTCACGCGCTTCCAAAATTCCTTCCGGATAGACTAGTGTGTAGGGAAGTGGAACACCAAATAGTAAAAGGTGGTATTGGAATAGAGCTAAAGGCATCTCAAAAGAAGTCCTGGCCAGTCTTCCCTGTGCACATCAGGAAATTTTCATTACTAAATTTGGGACATTCTAGGGTGGAAGCAAAAGCACTCGAAGAAATTAAACTGGTAAATATTGAGTACAAAAGGCATGACCCTTATCAATTAGTGAATAAACACTTGATACACTGCAATATGAAATCCTATGAACATGAGGAGTCCCCTTGGGACAACGTGTTCAAAGGGACCAAATCTTATAAAGAAGTGTTGGAAAGGGTACAGACACTGTCATCCTACCTGCAAGTCATCTTTCGGACCTTTCAGAAGCATCGACAGAGTGGCCTGCCCCAAGTACTTCAAGTGGAATAAATTACCCTCCCATAGGAGAAAGAAAGCATTCCACCAGGTTTCCAGTAGGAAAGTGTTCCACCAGGTTTCGAGCAGGAAGCACAAAACAATTAAAATCTTGAAAAGGCCCTACAGGATGCGGAAAGGCCTCCACCAAGAAAAAAGACCAAAGCAGAGAAAAGATCAGGGAGACCTCCCAAGTCTGGTAAGCCTACTCCCACTTCATCACCAAAGGTTGATGTGAACACACCTAAGGCGGTAGGAGGGAAAGGATCTATGGAGCTAGGGAGTCCCATAGCCTCCTTAACTCCCTTACAGTCCACTTTTGGACTGCCACAGACGGGAGCTCTTTTTGTTGACAACCTTACCTCCATTCCCATAGATGAGATTCCTCCTTCCGATTATTTGTTTAGTAGAAAAAGGAAGGTCGTCCTGAAACAGGAGATGCGTAAGAGGGAGGGAAACATGGTTAAAAAAAATAATGTCCTGATAGATGGACAAAATTTGGAGGAAGAAGATTTTGATACAGAGGTAGTAGGTTCCATGGGATCCATGGCAACAGCAAACATTTTTACCATGGGAAAAATCATAACAAGGATAAAGAAGAGTGATAAAATCATAGCACAATTGCGAGAGCAATTAAAGAATGTTGAGGAAATAATTAGAGAAGAAATGAGTAAAAGTTTGGAGCAGACAAGGGTTGTCGAAAGATTAGAAGTTCAATCACTCAAAATGAGTTTGGACGAAAGGAGCCAGGAAATACAAACAAGTCAGCTACAGATTACTCAGCAAAAGGAGCACGCAGAATAGTTGTAGGCTAGATTAATATCAATGGAAGATCAGATTATAGACTTAAAATCTTTCCAAGCCTAGTTACTGGAAGTGCATTCAAAAATAGAAATTGAACAGCGGAAATTGATTTCCAAGATACAAGTTATTCAGAATTACTTTCAAGAAGTAGGAAATGCCTTTGAAAATATTATCCTAAGGGAAAAAGAAGCCAAAGCAGCGAGGATTACTCTCCAAAAGGAAATTATATATTCGACAAGTGAAGAGGTACCCAAAACTACGAAAGTATCAGCCACAGAGAAAATCAGAGGCGACATCATGCTCAAGCTATGGGAAACCAACATAACCGAAAGCAAAAGAATAGCCAAAGAAATCAGAGATGACTGTGAAGAAGTTTTTGATCTTCTAGACAAAGGGTCATTAAATATTGGAAAAGGCTAGTGTATAGGACTTTTGGGATAGATCAATATTGTAGGCCATCAATTAGATTTTAGGGAAAATTTGAGTGAAATCCAAATGGAAATTTCACAACTAAGAAAAATCGATGTCACCCTAATGGACAGGTTGTTAGTTGAGCCTAAATTGAAGCTACAGTCAATAAAGTTTACAGATAAAGGAGTTGATGACCATCTTTCTAAGATTCAAAGAAAGGTTTATCTGTTCGAGGCAAGAGATTTTCCAGAACCCCCCAGAAATTTTACACGGTTCCTAGAGAAATGCATTAAATGTATCAAATCAAAAGAAGGAAAGTCATCGGCAAAGTAAAAGTATTATTTGGAAGGGCTTTACTTCCCAGAAAATGGAAAAATGAAGAAGATCATGAAAATGGTTTTGGATCTACTTTTTAACAAATAGTTAGTCTCTAAGAATTAGGAACTCACCAACCGTCCTAAGATTGGTGGTTTTGTATAAATGTAATTTTTCAAGACTAAGAAAAGGCTTTTTTCTGGAGGGATTGTAAAGAGATAACTTCGTTTTGCCTAAATTAATACAATATAGATTGAAGATTCCAGATCTGGTCAAGCCTGAGTTATGTGTTTCTCTATCATTCTATTTTTTATTTCCATACTTTCGTTTGAAGTGTTTCATGTGGTGATTTCTATTATAGTAATTAAAACAATCAGATTATCTAATCGTTTGCAATTTTTCCTCTGTATCAGCTTTCAGCGTATATAAGACCTATGAACGTTTTAGGACTCTGAAACGGTATGCTTATACAAAGTTATTATATGTTTTCTTGTATTAACTTAAAATGAGATTCTTCTTAAATTGATGCCTCATTTTTGTTATACAACTACTTGTTTCATTTTTCTTCATTCTATCCACTGTCTCCTTTAAAATTTGACTCGGATACTAGAAAAGGCCTTTATTTATGTTATACTATTAATTCATAATTTAAAAGTTCTATTTTTATAATTTTGAACCAGAAATTTGCAACCCTCGAAAATATTCTTGATTTACAAAAAAGAAACCCTCAGCTTTCATGACTGTTCCAGTTACCAGACAGCCCAATATAGAACTCGGTCTATCAGATCAAACAAGCATTGTGTTAAACCTATTCAATACCATCTTACAAACAACAAATACATGGGTAGAACTTGAAAGATCATGGGCTGCAATTGAAAGGGATATTAGCATTCAAGAACAATGGGAAGCTAGACAAAGACAGTTAAGGAATCAACCGTGATCTCAGTTTCCTTTAAACTTTTTCTTTTTACCCATTAATTATCTCTACCTTTTTTGGATTCCTTGACGGTATACTTTAGAGCCTTAAAGTATAAACTCAAGAACAACAATTGTTTTAAATGCTTATTTTTCATCTATTTTCAAATTTTTCTATTTTTTTTTATTCAACTGTATTTTTAATCATTTTTCCATGCTTCTTTCAATCTTAAAAATATTTTTTACCATTTACGTTTTTTAGGTTACGATTTTTCATATAATTGTGTCTCCTTAATTAATTTATTGTTCCATACTTTTAAAATATAGTGGAAAACATTATTTTTAACACATTGTTTACCTTTACTTCAATACATAGAAAACAAATGTAGTTAAATAACACTATTTTTGAATATTTAGAAAAAAAATATACATTTTATAGACATATATAATAAAAAACCTATACATTTTGGTACCTATTCCTTTAAAATATCATATCAAATAAAGCATTTTTATGGACATAATTGAACAAAAAAAGTCAAAATTTTATAAAAAAAATTATCCGTTTCTTTCATATTTTTATGCATTTGAAGTAAAAAAATGACAACATTTAATAAAATTTTCCAATGTATAGTGATTCACATACAAATAAATGAAAAAGAAAACAATAAAAATATTCATCACAAAACAACAATATATACATCTTCATTCTTATTTTAAAATCTAAAACTCAAAACATTATAGTTATAGCTCATCAAAAATTTGCAAAATTGAGCATCGTCTTCAAGGGAATCTTAAAACTAATCAACAATATAATATATACCAAATTCATCATTCTCAACAGACACATTATCATCTTCTTTGACATCATTTTATGCTTCTATTGTGTCATTTTTTTCTTCCATTGGCTCTTTGATATCTGCAAGTTCTCCAAAGTGATCATTTCCAATCATTCCTCCTAGTGGTACTTGAGGTTCCTTTGACATTTTTTCCACCTTTGATTCACTAAAATATCCTTTCCTCAAGCCAACTTCTTGCATTTCATATGGAAGAGATAGAATAACATTAATTCTTTGTTGAATAAAACTGCATTGCATTGGGTCACTTTCGATGGCTATGCAATTCCTTCCTTTATGTAAGAAACACACTAATGTTGTACCTAATCAAATAATAAAGTTAAATACTGTAAAAAGACATAAATTAAAAATAATATAAGATTGAAGCATGATTTCATAAATATTAGATCATAATTCTTACATGAACCCGAGAACAAATCCAAAACCCAATATCCTTCATTTGAAAATGTATCTATAAGATAATTAATTAATGCTTATGGTTTTTGATAAATGTTAACCATCTCTCCTTTCAAATCATTTTCCTCATATGTTAGCTTTCTAGCCACATCATGGTATACCAATACACTACTAGGAGTCTCTCCATCCTTTGCATTGACAAGAATAGAATTATAAGAATTATCTGTTGTCTAGGTTGCAAGATGTATACTCTCAAAATTACATTTAAATGATTCTCTATTAGAGATCTAAATATTATGCTTGTGCCTATAACATAAATAAGTGAAATTCAATTAACTTGTGAATTAACAAAATTGTTTTCTAATCTTCATTCCTAAACATACACTTTCAATATCTTACCAAATAAATTGCATCCTTGTCTTTTCTTTCCCCTTGAAGCTTGATTGTACTAATCCTTGTTGTGTGTCTGAATGAAATACCACAAATCTCCAAAATGGTGATGTTGTGACTTTCGTAAATCTCGTAACCACTTTATTGAAATCTTGGTAAGTATAAGGTTATTTATCATATCAAATGTTTTGGATATTATAACCATGAGGGATATCTGCAATAACTAGGGAATATTATTTTTTAGGAACAATATTTTCAAGTTGTTCACAATCACCTAATATCACTTTATATTGAACAGTGTCGAGCCCATTCCAAATGTAGTGATCAATGGTGTCATAATTTGAACAGTTTGAACACATCTTCTTATTTCTCTTTCAAACTTGGATTTTTGAATAAAACTTTTGAAAGTTTCAGGTACTCCCTATGCATTTTTCTTTGGCATCTTTAATGAAAGAAACACACACACACACACACACACACACACACATATATATATATAACTATTAAAATAGAAATAAATTAGCTTACAAACAAATAATATGAATGTAATAAATCATCATACATTTTCAAATGCAACAAAAAATTGTTTCAATACTGTTGTAGAGATTGAATCTGGATAGTTGAGTTTAACATCATCTCAACTTTATTCATTCAACGTCTTGACCATTTCCTCTTGTAGTATCATATACACCTTGTGACTAAATAAAAAAATAATAATTTTATAATGATATATAAAATCAAATACTTAAAACATCGATATGTTAAACTGAAAAAAAATAATTTTCTTTTCCTAACATAAATAAAAATAACTCAACAAACTTACTTTTTAAATTCATCACACATTTCTTCCATTGACAATTCTCCTGACCTTACACGTGATAATATAGCTATTATAATTTTCTCATCCTTCACTCATTTTATTGTTCTCCAAGGTGTTATAGTCATATTATCTGGAAGGTTTTTTATTTCAGGAACTATCTTACTTGTGCCACATATCAATGGTTTATCCTTCTTAACTCTCTAATTTTTATACTAATATTTTCCCATAGGGTGAAGATCTCATATATCAAATTTTGGACATATCCAGTTCTAAATCCCAATTGAAAATACCTATCCACAACTCTAAATACATCACTTCCTTTGCGATTTTTTTTCTTTTGTATTTTCATCATCAAGTGGGAATCTTATTTCGATACAACATTGCTTCTGAAACTTAGCATCAACATTTGATCTCTCCTCACAACATATTTCAGAAAACTCAGTATGATAAATCTCACTTGTTGAATCAAATTCATGGACATTTTGTACTCATTGTCTGTGTTATGATCCCATTCCAATAACTTTTCTTATGAATCTATTAAACGAGCATAAATTATGCATTTGATTGTCTCAAAAAGGAGATTATTGAGATATTCTTGCATCAATTCTCTTCTAGCCTCTACAGAATGATTTCCTCCAATCACATAATATTTGTAGTAAAAACATTTTGATATATCAAATTATTCCCTCGTAGGAACTTCCATTGGGCAACAAAAAGTAGGTAGTCAACCACATGTGCATATGGATTTTACCTAGTCAATTCTTTCAAATTGTGAATATGCAAGTGATGTGGTTTTCTAATTTGATATTTTTCTTGCCCTTTTGTGGGTTTATAAAGTTGTTTCACATTCAACTGAAATGTGTGGCCATCATCAACTAAGTTCGTTGTCCTCAATCTATTTCGAATGACACTTTGTGTTGTTTTCATAATACCATCCCTAGATCAAAACCTGGTGTTATTATTTCTCTTCTACCTTTAGGACTTTCACTATAATACTCTGAGTTAACGATGGCTTCTTGAACATCATCAACAACATTTGCTTTCTTCTTCTTATGATTTAAATGGGTTTCATCTAAATTAACGACTTCTTCATAATCAATAGGAATGGACTCATCATAGGTCATCACTCTTTTTTCTTTATCTTGTTTATTATTTTTGTGAGGAGCGATAACCTCATTGGGACTAATCTCAACAAAATCTTCATTTGGAGTTTCCTCATTTTTAAATGTAACCCTTTTAGGATTTTCAGAATGAGAACTTTTCTTTCTTCTTTCATGTTCTTCTCTGTCTACACTTGCAGCTTCAACCTTCGTTACTTTTTGTTTCTTTTTCATTCCTTCTTGTGTCTTTTCAATATGAAAAGTGTTTATGACATCCATTATATTATTCTCTGTAGATTAAATCCCCACTAACATATGTGAATTTCATTCAACAAAATCCTGTAAAAATAAAATATAACATTTTCATGTTAAATAAAATTAAAAATTACCATGATACTAAAAATAATAAATGACACAAAAATAAAAATAAAAAACTCACATTGTCTTTTTCAATGTCATCAACGATGGATGCACATAATTCTGAAAAACAATCATTCTTGTTATAATTGCTCAATTTGAAACAATATCTAATATTGATATAAGTTATGCCTTGTTTGACGAGTGCATAAAAAATATATGTGGTTGGCACCAAACATATATCTCGTAACAAGCCAAGTGCCTGATAATTTCCTTGCACATGTTCTAATTCGGCACAATACAAATATATATGATTTCCATTGTTTCATTGCTTGTCTTTAACAAACCAAGAATATTCCAGTTTGTTTTCACCTTCCACAGATTTTCAGTCTCTATCATTCTTCATTTCTCTTGACATCTTAGATGTTATGCTATCAATTTGTTTCCTAGAATTCATGGAGGTTCTAGTTGCAATTTTGGATGCAATTATTATAGGTCGTGATCCAGATATATTCATAGATAATCTCTTTCCTGCAATTTTTCCATAGGATAAAAACAAAATCAGGTCTTTTACATTATAATAAACTAAAAAAAAAAACATTGAATATAAGAACTAATTTCAAAAAAGAATTTAAAATTTTGACCCATGGAGTTATTAGGCCGATGTCAAGACCAAGCCTTGGCATCCGAAGGCTAAGGTAATGCCCGACATCACCTAGCCCCCACGTCCAGGCCCCATAACTTGGTTTTGGGAGTTGGGGCGATGTTGGGCATCGCCCCATCCTAACCAACCCTCTGGCCAATTTGTGGGCATGCTCACGACTTGGCCACGAGTCTGGTCAGGCTGGGGAAATTCCCGACATTGCCCCATCCCCCATGGCCAATCCCTGGGCGCGTCCAAGGCTTGGCCCTTAGCGATCTGGTGTGATTCCCGGTGTGGGGTCGTGCCCTTGTCGTGGAGGGGTTGGGGTGATTCCCGACATCACCCCATCCCCCACGATCAAGCCCTTGGAATTTCCCAGTAACCACCATGGGCCAAAACTAAAAAAAATTAAGTAAAAACCAATAAAAAGCTAAAAACATTTACAAAAATGTACCTAAATTTATCTTTTTTTCTTATTTTTTCAAAAAATCTTAAGGATTTTGTTAAAATTTCTTTATTCCAACAATTTTTTTTAAAAGTTGTGATTTTTTTAGAAAAAATTAGAAAACATCTAAAAAAATTTAGGTTTTCTGTAATTTTCCCATGAAAAATTCTTATGTGATTCAAAGATGATCTTATAATTGGTTTTTTGGTAAATGGTAAGAATTTCAAAAAACAACTAACCTTTGAAATGATAGATTCTCCTCGAATGTCTTCTCGATGTTTCTCCCTTGTATATTGCTCCAAATCCTTTAACGAATACTACACAAGATATCACACAATGTAAAAAGACAAAACAAGACTATGTATATATAACACAGATGATATAAATAACTATTAGTATAAAGAATGTGGGATAAATAAAAATGAATAAGAATGTCTACATATATACCTAAAATTATATGGATCATCGATATGTTTAATGAATGTGGGATGAATAAACAAACATGAGAAATATTGTAATTAAAAAGTAAATAATTAAATAAAAGAGTAAAAGTTGTTTTTAATTTTTAAGAGAAAATAAGAAAGGGAAAAAATAGGGGGGAAATTTTGGAGGAAAAAATTTGGGGGAGAAATTTTGGAGAGAATATTTTGGGGGGGAATTTTGGGGAATATTTTGGGGGAAAATTTTGGGGGGAAATTTTGGGTGGGGGTATTTTGGAGGGAAATGTTTTGGGGGGGGGGAATTTTAGAGGGAAAAGATAATTCTCCAAGTTATAAGAATGTCATTGGGAGGGTGATCATTTGTATCATCCTATGTTCTTAGTGAGAAGTGATGGCTTCATCATGTAAAGAAGATTTTATTTATAAGACATCAACAAATTGTTCGCATACCTCTTTTGTTGGGACTAGCAAATGTGATGGGAATGCTTGAAATGAAAATGAGGCGTCATATTTTTCAGGTAGTCATAAGTTTGATCATAGTGCAAGCAATGTTATTCAACATTTTCCTCAGGAAAGTCCTAAATCAGAGGACTTTGAAGGCACCGATGATGAAGAGGAGGAATACAATAGTGATCAATCTATTTGGCAGTTTAATAGTAATGAAAATAATCAAAATGTTGGTCGAAGTGGAGACTATGATCAACGTTTAAATGATTGGGAAGAAAATTTTCCTCCAAGTGAGGAGTTTCAAGGTACCGATGAAGATTTCCAAGGCACCAATGAATATGATGAAGAAATTCCCTCAAGTGGAAATTTTCAAAGCAGTGAAGATGATTATGACAATGGTAGACACTCTTTCCCGAGTGGGGAATTTAAAGACAACAATGTTGGTGATGATGAATTTCCTCCAAGTGAGAATTTTGAAGGTACTAATGAAGATTTTCCTCCAACTGAGAATTTTCAATGCATGAATGAGGATGATGAAGAATTCCCCCCAAGTGGGGATTTTAAAAGTAGTGATGACGATTATAGAAATGGTGAAAATTCTTTCCAGAATGGGGACTTTAAAGGAAGCAATGTTGGTGATGATTATTTTCCTCCAAGTGAGGATTTATGAGGATGATGAACATTTTCCTCCAAGTGAGGATTTTCAAGCCAGTAATGAGGATGATGAATAATTTCCCTCAAGTGGGGATTTTCAAAGTAGTGAAGATGATTATGTCATTGGTGGACACTCTTTCCTGAGTGATAAATTAAAAGGAAACAATGTTGATGATGATGGTTTTCCTCCAAGAGAGAATTTTCAAGATACTGATGAATATTTTTAAGGCATTAAGCAGGATGGTGAAACATTTCCCTTAAGTGGGGATTTTGAAAGAAATGAAGATGATTATGTCAATGGTGGACACAATGTTGATGACGATTTTCCTCCAAGTGAGGATTTTCAAGGTACCGATGATAATGATGGAAAATTTTCTCCAAGTGAGAATCTTAATGGCATTGATAGTCTTATGGGTGATGATGATTTTCCTTCAAGTGAATATTTTCATGGAAGATCCGATGACATTAGTGAGGATGTTAATAATTTTTCTAGTGATTTTGATATTCCTCTCATGAACGATATTGTCAATGAAGATGATGGACCTAGGAATGAAGATCATGTTATCAATCATTCAGTTGCAACAAATCAAGGTGATCAACATTCTCTTATTCATTCTCCTGACAATGTTTTGCTTGATATTCCTTTTGGTGATGAGGAAAATCCTTCTAGTGAGGATGATAAAATAGTCGATACATTGCAAAGAAACATTATTTCTAGGACCAAGACTAGACCTTTCTATATCAATCCAAATCATTCTAGTTATACAAGGTCTAGGAAATAATTTCTCACAAAATCAATTTCCATAAGTGAATTGATTTCAAGTGAATGTTGTCAAAATAACTGTTTAAAAATAATGGAATACATGTATGCCTTGAATAAAAGGAAGACATATTTGTCAATGAATAAGAGAATGAAAAATTCATATTTTATGGGGTGCATGATATCCACCAAGACAGGATATAATTATCGCATTGGGAATATTTTACTTTGTAGAAAGGCTTTCAAAAAAATTCACTCAATTGGTAATCTTTGTCTATCAAGAATCCAAACAAGGTTGGAAAAATATCCTTCATTTTATTGAAAGGTACATCATGGACGAGAGAGTGGACCATTGAAAATCACTACATTTTCATGGATGCATGATTTATTTTCCAAACATGGAGAGTGTATGCCAGATAGAGACACAATACATATTCCAGATAATTTCTCAAGGAGGGAAATATACAACTTGTACAAAGGATATGTCAAAGGTGTTGAAGGAAATGGTAATTTTATTACATATGCATATTTTACAAGAATGTGTAAGAAACAATTCAACATTGTATGTATTCCTAAGAAGTCAAGGATGGGGATTCGCAGTATATGTGCTACTCTTAAATCAAGAAGATATAAATATGAAGGGGCAGAAAGAGGTATGTATTTACTATTTTGTTTTTGTTTTTTAATTGGATAGTTATAACTATGAAAACATATGATCAACATTTTCATTTTATTTCATGTGCAAATTCCATAGTCAAAGAACTTCAAGAAAATCATAATCAACTATCAAGTGAAATGGAAAAGGTGTACAAACATCGGAAGAAGTGTTATGATACTCCAAACAAATATTTAGGTATGATAATTTATGTCATGGATCAGAAGAAAACACTTATACCACATTTTTTCCATACACCAAAACATTTACAGGAAGTGAATTTCATTCAATCTCACTTGGTTGGTTGTATGGTTTTCAATGGAAAAAAATTTCCAAGGTTTTACTTCATAGCTCCAAATATTCATAATGATGCAAATATGATCATCACCATAATTCATCATGTGCTCACTCACTAGTCTGGAAATATTCCTCAAGTTCTCTATCTATTATTAGACAACACTAGTCGTGAAAATAAAAATCAAATTGTACTTGGATATATAAGCATGCTTATTGAATTGGGAAACTTTCAAAAGGTGAAAATTGGTTTCCTTCTTGTTGGACACACTCATGATCATATTGATCAAATGTTCAGTCATTTTTCAGTAACATTGAAGAGGAAAAATGTTGGAATCCTACCATCATTGATTGAATGTATAAAGAAAGCATACATTCCATAGCTTGTTTTTCATATATTAAAAGAAATTGTTGGCATGTGAAGATTTATTCATGGATCGCATCGTGAATAAAAATGTATTGAGAAACTTATGACATTAGCTTCCAACATCAATTTTGTTTCAAAAACGTTGATAAAAAAACATTTATATGGGGAAAGTAGTATTCAACTACTACAGAATGGGGACCTTCATCAGGTTTAGCATTTTTTAAGTTCATTCCAGATCATCCAATATTTGCATGAAAGTTATTATGTTTTCAATCAGTTGCTGAAATCCATAACGCACGGAGACATAATAGAGATGTAGATTATTTTGAATGCCTGGAAGAAATAAAAAAAACTCCATTAAGAATACATATGAGTACTTTGATGTTGTTGATTCTATTTGGTGGGAGTCTTTTTTCAATAGTCAAAGTGACATAATTTCAAGCTCAACAAATTAAGATACATTGTTTAAGACTCCATTTCATTCTCCACAAAATATGCCAAATGAATATGAAGAAACAAACATTGTTGAACAACAAGAATCTCAAGGTGCTATTGAGTTTACACAAGAAGAGGAAAGAGAAATGTATATTGGTTCATGAAGGTCACTTGCACAATGTGAAGCCATGGAATACCTTTATAGGGGTTCAATACAAGATATTAAGGAGGGTAGCATGATTGCAGTCTTAGCGACTGAATATCCACATGATTATCCATTATGGATTGCAAAGGTTATAAATATTGAGAAAGAAAATTATGATGTTATTGCAATTGAAGTGCATTGGTATGCAACAAGTACACACTCATTCAATGGTGTGTACAATCCAGAGATGGTGGTTGAGAAACATGTCAATAGAAAGAGAAAAAGAAAGGGTCAAAATACAACTCGCCGTCACACTAACCTTTTAAAATTAGATGATGTTGACATACTTGTTTATGACTTCAATTTGACAAAGAGAGGAACTCTTCACTCCAAGACAACAGAGATTATTAATAGGTTTTTTCCACAAGAAATAAATGCAAGATGGGATTCTATTGAACCTAGTCGTAGATCTAAAAGGATTTTGACATCTGAAATGTTGGGCATGCATGTAGACTTAGATGGTGCATACATCGACAATAGAGAAGAGTATGGATCATCTAAATCTTCATCCAATCATTAATATGAAGACAATGTAGACTCTGATGGTGTTGAAACCTAGGTATAAACCTCTACTATTTCCCTCCTTTAGCCTATATATATGTAAAGTGTGATTTTTTGCTCAGTTTCTTCTTCATCGTTTAATGAATCAGCTTGAATTGTTCTTACCCTTCTATTGACTTTGCACCATTTTCTTGCTTTCTTGGAAGGTTATTGCATGTTATTATTTGGGTTAATAACATATTTCATATTTATTTATCATTACTAAGCTTATAGCATGTTGACAAATCCTTTTTAGTACATAAAAACAATGATTGCAAGAATAGGCATGTTCTTGCAAACAATAGTAAACCGCGTTGTTTAAATTATTTAAACATTCAGAAATTATTTTAAATATTTGAAAATTCTTTGTTGGCACCTGCATGCATATGAATTCTCATGTGCACTCAAGTTCAATAAATTTTTCCTCTAGATTTATCATTACATAGTTTGTGTTAATCTCATGCAAGTTGCACCTTCAATTCTCATCATCACAGATTTACGGGGAATTAAAATCACAGGTGGAAAATTACATTAGAATAAAATTCAGGTTCAACTCATTACCTACAGCAAAGGTGGTCAACACAAAATAGTGTCTCCCCAAGAATGATGGTAGATGAACATAATAGAGCCACAGGGGCTCGAGCTTTTCGAAGTTGTCCTGAAAATCTAGGATCTTTTATTCAAAGCAAAATTGTAGGACTTCATTTACGCATTTGAGGGACATCATATAGGTGTGGATATTTTTTTTGCACAAACATTCAATGGGTTCCAAACCCAAATCAGGGACACATGTATCGACATTACAGAACATTTCATTGAAGTATCATGTGCTCTCTCGGTCTACGGAGAAAGGTGGTTTAAGAATGGTAAGTTAACCCTGGAACTTTGCAATAAATTTTTGGTGTCAGAGCACGAGAACACCTACTGGAGCTAGGGAATTCCCATTACCTGGATAAAAAAGGAATGGAAAGGAACCCTCACAGTAGTCTAGAGATATATCACAGGTGAGGGTTAATTTTTTATTGTGCATTGTTACCACCTTCAATTTCTCATGCACCTAAGTGGGGATAAAGAATTAAATTTGCCCTTTTTATTTACTCAAGATTTTAACTAAGATGGCTAGAAGGGTTTAGAGCCACCCCGAGTCTTCCACAGAAGCTTGTATCATCATGGTTTGATTAAAATTCAGGTGTTATTCACTTTAGGTGAAATTGAAATTCCTTGGGACTACTTTCTACAATATGTTGGTTTACAAGAACAAGAACAACAACCTGATCCACATACTGAGGGTGAAAAAGATGAAGACAATCCAGAAGTAAGGGTTTCCCCTGAACTAGGTATCTCATCAAAGGATGCCCAGCAAACAACAAAAAAGAAAAATTCCTCCAAAACAAAACGTACCCCATCAAGAAGAAACAAATAAGCCACCTCAAAGCAAGAGGAAACCCCTCGAATGCAGCTGATATCTTCCACTACAAAATGAAGAGAAAATGAAGGTGGCAGAGTTTCTAGTATGAAGCAATAGGCAGATGATACCCCACAGGGCCCATTGTCACCCAACCATTCTAAAGATGAATAGGTGACTCCCATCATGCAGTAGGGTAAAGTGTCCAAAACAAAAATGAGAGGGAAAAAGAGATCTAAGAAACACAATCTTGAAATTGTAAAGGAATAATTTATTCCCATGGAAACCTTACTTAAGGAGTCCCCTGAAGCTAATAAAAATAGAAAAATTAAAGGGAATCAAGGCCCTGGAATGCCCAGTAATCCCAACAAGAAAACCAGAATTACAAATCAGTTAAGACTGAATTCCAAAGAAATTTTTAATCCATCATTGAAATACCCCCAACCAATTGTGATTGAAGATGAGGACAACTTTGTATTTTCCAACATGGATTAAATGGCAATCCATACACTAAAGAAAATTACAGGGGATAAAGAAAATTTTAAATTTTGCAAGGGTGAAACTTCAGAGGTGCAATTTGCAGCTGTCAAAATAGAGTACCCTGCATATTTGGGTTTACAACAAAATGTAGGGGACTTTGGACTAGATCCCAAGTAGGATTCTAATGGAATTTCCCCAATTGAAGGGTTACCCTCCAAGCAATTTTCAGATGAAATCAAACCATAAATCAAGTCCAACATATCATAAATTCAAGGGTCTACAAAGGAATCCCATGGAGTAGATTTTGAAGTAATGCACAGGTATGAAATGAGATCCAGAAAAAGAAAATTGCTAGTTGATCATAATAAATCTACCATGGATGATGAGAAAAGGTTGAAAGAGAGAGGTAAGAAATAGGTTTTAATTAAACCAAAGGACGAGGTTGTTGAAGCTATAAAGGATAGCCACCAGGTGCAAGCATTAAAACAGAAAATTCAAACTTTGCAATAGCAAAATCAAGAGTTGAAAAAGCAGCATTCTAAGATGCAACTGAAGTACCAAAAACTAAAAAGAAAGCATTAGGAAACATGCTTCTTCTTGAAGGAGATAATCTGAAGAAAACCGTTGTCGATAAAGAGGGAGAGTCTGAAGATGATTCCAGCTAATCAAGCTATCTCCTAGTAGCACAGTTTTAGTCCTTCTCATATGCCATAGTTTTTTGTTAAGGGTTATTTTACTCCATCATAGACAACAGTTGTATTTTGCACTTGTATTAGTCTAGTTGTTATAGGTTCGAGACATTATTTTAAAAGCATAATTAGTGGTCATTTTTGTTTGATATGAACCACATTTTTGTTAAGATTAAGTTAAAGTATGTCATGGCTATGTTCCCAATTGAATACACTCGAGTCATGGATTTTTTTTTAGGTCGTTATGCAGAGTTAAACTTTAGTTTTCAAAATGGTCAAAACCCTCTGCAACAATGATAAATAGACAGATTTTGTATTGTTTGAGGTTTCAGTTTTTAGTGAAAGATTCAAACATCAGAATTGGTTGAACCTACTCTTATGATTGTAAATCTCTCTACCTGGTGAATATATATATTGATGACAATTGTGTTTTCTTGCTCAAGCCTTTATGTGTTTTAATCTTATCTTGGATGTAAATTTGTGATGTGTGTAATGTACATCTCCTTCTTCCTTTTCAAATATTGTTTTAATTCATCTTTTTTCTATCATGCAACATGTTAATCATCTATTTCTTTAGTAAAAATATAAGTTATTTTGCAACTAGTTTGAGTGATCTTTATATGGATATTTGTTTAGGTCTTAAAATATCATTTTGAGTCTTAATTATCACACAGCAGGTAACTTATTGTATTGTGTGTTGTTGTTTTCTTGTTTATCTTTCCATATCCTCACCTATTCATCAAAATTCATGCCATTAACTAAGGGGAACCTCCAGTCATATTGTTTGGCCAGTCAAACCAGGTTTCTAATCTTGATAAACATATACATTATCTTACCAAAAAACCTAATTAACCAAAAGGAAACCATTCCAAAACTTGAGGTGTCCTAGCTCTGCCCTTTAGCAGTCAGGGGAAGACTTTAGGACCAATATCTATTGGCACCATTGTCGGGGAATGGTGTAAAAAAATGTATTTCCCTGGGAGAATGAAAACGATCATATTTTATCTTTGATGGTGAAAAAATATCAGGCACAAAGGTGACTTCCATATTTCACCTGGTGACTTCAATGAATGCAAACCTATTAAGAAATTATGGCTCCCAAGAAAGGATCTAGGAAATCAAATATTGAGCCTGCTAAAACTCCAAAAGTCAACCTTGATATTAACGGTGACACATCCAACCCTGATTTAGAGAGACAATTAAAGAAGACTACCATTGCTAAGAGATACCCCTTTCCATCCAAATGTAAGGCCACTGCCAAAAAAAATTCCTATGTCCATAACCATAAGCAACCGAAGGTTATCATTTTTCAAAACCCCCTTGTTATTAGTCCTCAGACATCCCTTGTCTCAAATTTTTCTTCATTATATCCTTCATCAACCACACCCACAACTCATCCTCAACCTTAGAGTCCAATTATCCCAAACATGGTTGTCAATAGGATGGAGGCCGTCATTACAACCAGGTGTGCACTTTGGTGCTTCCCCAGAACTTGAATGCCTTCCCCACAGGTGACTATATGAAGTATATTCCAAGGTACAATGGTGAGGGGGAAGTAATTGTTGAGGAACATTTGGTGTAGTTTTATAGTTTTGAAGACAACTTTAACATTGAACATGTTGATGATGGATGAGGTTGTTTGTACAAAGTCTGGATGGAGAGGTAAGGAAGTGGTTGTGTGGCTCAACCCCAACTTCTATTATAGATATTGAGGCATTGGATGAGGCTTTTATAAAAAAATGGCGGGATATGAGAGACTATTTGTATTACATAACTGAGTTTGGGGATTTAAGAAGGAAGAGTGGAGAGTCTATATCATATTTCACAAAGAGGTTCAACAAAATGTATAACAATATTCCTGATGAGATTAAGCCAACTGAAGCCTTAGCTAAGATCACATTTGAAAATTCCTTTGATGCAGAATTCTCTCTTATGTTGAGCGCGACAAGGTCCACCACTTTGTTTCCCATGCAAGAGGAAAATATTGAAGTTGAGTCTAACATCCTAGCATCAGAAAATATAAAGAAAAAATCAAATAGGGATAAAAAGAAACAGAGGGAAGAGTTGCCTTCCTATTCCAACCCAATAGAAACTAACCCAAATTTAGAAGAGATGACCAGGACCTTGAAATCCTTAACCTCTAAGATATCCAAGATGAAATGGGAAACCAAGAAGCCAAATAGGCCATATCAGGATGTTGGAAACATAAACCCAAATCAATTTAGAATGCCAAATAATTCTCCTCAAATCATGTAGAGAGAGAGGATAAATGTTGAGGATCAAAGATTTGTACCTCCTTTCCATAACAATGAGATTGAAGAAAGGGATATAGAGAGTGATGTTGTAGACAATGTTGTTGTAATGTTTAATGATATTGATATTTATCCTAGTCACCTAACACAATAGGACTATGAAATATCACAGTTTTCAAGCCAATTTGATGATGAGGTGAAGGAAGAGGAAACTTTTCAAAGTCAGCCCCAAAAGAAGTGTGATTTGAAGCCTAGACCAGAGGCTCGCAAAGAAAATTCCCTTTCTCAGAACAAAAAATCAGATCTTCCTCCGAAACAAGGCCCAAGTAAGGGAACATCAAAAAAATTGATCAGCCTCTTCCATTTAAGAATGTTTCCCCTGAAGTAAAAGCAGAAGACAGACATCCAATATCTTTCATCATAGATCATGATCTGATCAAAATAAAGATCCATGTACCTTTAACAGAATTGTTGAAAAATGAACCATTCAAGAACTCTATGATGAAGGTTTTGAAGCCACTTGTTTCTACTATGACATCTGATGTAATCAACTTGTAGGATGAAAACCATACCATTACTGTGGGCCCACACATTGAATATGGGTCCAATGCTTCTCCACCCTTTTACATATCATTGAATGTCCATGACAAAATCTTGCATAATTTTGTGATGGACTCAAGTGCCTCTCATAATGTGATGCCTAAAGTTGTAATGGAAGAGTTAGGAATAGATATCACCGAGCCCTACCAGGATCTCTACTCCTTTGATTCTAAAAAGGTAAAATGCTTGGGACTAATTAAAGATATGGTGGTTTATTTGTCTCAAATACCCATGAAAATGATAGTGATGGATATTGTTGTAGCTGACAGTCCCCCCAAGTTTGGTATTCTTTTTTCTAGGACATGGGCCAAGAAAGTTGGAGAATCCCTACAGATGGATCTTACATATGAAACCATTCATGTATTTGGAGGGGAACATAGGAGGTTATACAGAGAGGTCATATTGGCATATATTGTCAGTGATAATCAAAAACTAGGTAACCATCCAATTTATGTTGTTGAGGATTAAATCAGGTCATCTATTTTCCATATAAATGATGATGCAACAAAAATATCAGTGAACAATTGTAGAAATCAACCACTGAAAGATCAAGGGAATGAGGTATGGAAGATGTATTTTGATGGATCATCTTCAAAGGGGGGTTTTGGGGCCGGTATATTCCTCATTTCTCCTTCAAATGAGGTGGTTACACTCTCATATAAGCTGGAATTTCAAAAAACTAACAACATAGTAGAATATGAGGCATTGGTGCTGGGGTTGAGGGCCGCTAAAGACATGGCCATTGAAATATTAGTAGTCTTTGGTGATTCTGCACTGATTGTCGACCCATTCCAAGAAATTTATCAATAAAATAAACAAAGGATGAAACGGTACAGAAACGAGGTAGGGGACTTGGTGGAAAACTTCTTTATAGAATTCAATATTTCCTTTGTTCCTAGAGAGGATAATCAAAGGGTAGATACTTTAGCCTTGGTTTCCAGCACCTTTAAACCTCCTATTGGTCCAAATTTCAAGTATGACGTGGAGTTTAGGCATAGGACAACCATACCATACAATGTAAAGCATTTGTAGGTCTTTAGTGATGACTTGGAGATCAAAAGGTTCTTGCAAACCATTGAAGAGTTATCAAATATATCCATTGATTAGGAGAATGAGGAAGATGAAACTAAAAATTAGCAAACATCTCATTTTTTGAACAAGGTGTATGGCCATAACATTGTGGAACTCAAGAAAAATCATATCCCAAGAGGTTTAGTGCCACTAAAGAGGTTTTTTGACAGTAATGATGTCTCCAGGAAAGATGCCATGAAAAATCAGGAACAATAAGTAGTGGACTACAACATTGGGATAACTACAAATCCCAAAGTAGTCAAAATATCCAAGGCACCTCTAGAAGAACAAAGAAACAGGTATGTCAGCCTCATGAAAAAAATTGTTTATATTTTTGCATGGTCTTATGAGGACTTGAAGACCTTTGACACTGAAATCATTCAACACAAGATCCCTCTAAACACGAGCTCAAATCCATTCAGGTAAAAAATTATACAATTCAATCCTCTGCTAATGTATATTATTGAAAAAGAATTGAAATGAATGCTTTATTCAAAAATCATTGTTCCCTTGAGGTACTCAGATTGGGTGGTCAACTTGTTGTTTGTTAAGAAGAAGAGTGGATAAATATGCGTGTTTATTGACTTCAGGAACCTAAACAAGTGTTCTCTAAAAGACAACAATCATTTTCCCAAGATGGACCATATTTTGCAAAGGCTAGTAGGTTCCCATAAAATTTCCATGTTGGATGGATATTATGGTTATAACCAAATAGCAGTGCTTGAACCAGACAAAGAGAAAACAACCTTCACCACCTCATGGGGCACATTCATGTATGACAAAATTCCCTTCGGACTGATGAATGCAAGGGCCACCTTCCAGAGGGCCATGGACATTGCATTCATTGGTGAAAAGGATGATTTCATGACTATATACATGGATGACATCACCATCTTCTCCAAATATGATGATGAGCATCTACAACACCTAGAGTGGATTTTTCAAAAATGCAGAAGGTGTGGAATCTCTTTGAATCCCAAAAATTCTCATTTTTCTATGTTATAAGGAAAAATCCCTGGCCATATTATATCAATAGGGGGAATAAAAATAGACCCAGAGAGAGTTGATGTTATCCAGAAAATTGACATCCCTAGGAATAATAAGGCTATTCAATCTTTCATAGGAAAAACAATTTTTTTAAGGCACTTTGTGCCAAATTTTTCTGAAATCATAAGACATATTACTAACATGTTGAAGAAATATGTTGACATCAAATGGTCACTGGAGGCCACATCATCCTTCCATGGGATTAAGAAAGCTTTGGTTGAAGCTCCTATGTTGGTTAGTCCAGACTATTCCAAAGAATTCCTCATTTTCTCCTTTGCTTGGAAACTATTTTTGGTGTATTGTTACAAAAGATTGACGAAGGGCATGAACAACCCATTTTCTTCTTTAGTAAACCACTTCGGGATGTTGAACTGAAATATGATATATTGGAGAAGCAATCCTATGCATTGGTCAAATCTTTGAAGGCCTTCAGGGTGTATGTTCTGCATTCCAGCATAATATCCTATGTTCGTAGCAGTAGTGTGAAGGAAATTCTAGTTCATCCAAATAGTGAAGAGAAGAGGGGAAAGTGGATTGTCAAATTGTTAGAGTATGACCTGCACATAAATCCCACCAAGCTAATTAAGGGGCAGGGCCTTGCAAAATTGTTATCAGACTCAAACTACAAAGCACTGGAATTATACCATACTTTCACCAAATACGATGCCTCCATGATGTAGGTTGGAAAGGACAACATGCAGGTACTTGATCATTACTCTATTTTACCCTAGTATAGAGATGTTTTGTACTTTTTATAACACCTATAATGTCCACCTAAATTGGAAAAATCTAAGGCTAGGTCTCTTAAATTGAAAGTTGTAAAATTCTACATCATAAACCAAAATTTGTATTGGAGAGATCGTGCTGGTATTTTGTTGAAATTCCTAGATGAGGATGATTCTAAAAAATTCATAACAGATATGAACAGAGGGGCTTGTGGAGGACATCAATATTGGAAAGCTAAAATCCTCAATATTCTGAGGGCAGGATACTACTGGCCCAAAATCTTCTCTTATGTGTTTTCCACAGTCATAGCTAGTGAAGAATGTCATAAATTTGTTGGAAAATAGAAATTGATCTCACTACCCCTAAATCCCATTACTGCTAGTGGTCCCTTTCAGTAATGGAGACTAGACTTTATAGGTGAGATAAACCCACCCTCAAGTGGACAACATAAGTGTATTCTTACTACCACCGACTACTTCACTAAGTGGATTGAAGCTATGCCCACCAGGAATTCTACTGACAAGGTGATCATAAATTTCTTGGAAACAAATATATTTTCCAGGTTTGGTTGCCCCAGGAAGTTAGTAATAGACAATTCCCAAGAATTCAAGTCAAAGGCCATGATTGACTTATGTGGGAGTCACAACATTGTCCTAACACATTCTACACCATATTACCCACATCGAAACGGGATGGATAAATCATCAAAAATACCCTCATCGGGATCATCAAGAAGTTGTTAGATGAAAACTAATATTCTTAGGACTCTAATCTTAAATATCCATTGTGGGATGACAGGATCAGCACCAAGAAATCACTGGGAACCTCACCATTTCAGCTAGTTTATAGGGTATATGTTATCTTTCCTACTCAAATCGGTATACCAGTTTTAAAATTTTTACAAGAGGAAGTTGGGGAACCTAATGACATCCAGAGAAGAATTTTTCATTGTATTGAAGTACAACAGAAGAGAGAAGAATTGAATCAGAGAATTGAGGCATACTGTAGCAACGTCAAGGAAGCCTTTGACAGGAAAACCAAAAAGAAAATCTTCAAGAAGGAGACCTGGTCTTGAGGTGGTATTCGAGGATGAAGGACACACCTAAACATGGTAAGTTAGATAATATTTAGTTTGGTTCAGTCAAAGTGGTCAAGTTTCTGGATAATAATACTTTCATATTGTAAAACCTAGATGATACTAAGATATTTAGAGGCCTAGTTAATGGGCACTTCCTGAAACATTACTTTTCTTAATGGACCAAAGGGGGTCCATCTTGTACCATAGTTTTTTTTCATTTGCATTTTGATTTGATAGTTTTGTTTGAATAAAGAATCCATAGACCAACAAAGTAACTGGGGTGTAGCTGTAGTTATAAGTTTCATATTGAATAAAGACAGAGAGAATGGTTGGCAGACAAAAATAGAGGTAAGTTACAACAAGTGGGAGCAGTTTTTGAGAAGTAAGGCACATGATATACTCTTCTTAGCACCTCACAGGGAAGTGTTATCCCCATTTGGATCCAATGTTGAAACATAAGTCTGCACCTCTTCTCTTTGTTGAAATAATGTAACTACAAAGAGTTTTCTAATTATTATTGATGTATTATTCATTAGATCAATCCCCTTTTGTGGATTGATCATGTTGGGTATTATAAATGACAAAATCCCCTTTTGTGGATTGGTCAAACCCTAATTTTAATGGGCTAAATGAAAATTCGGCCCCAGAATATATTAAAGTGGTTATAACCACCTAGAATGAGAAGTCAGCCTTGCCAGTGAAAAGACACCCCAGTTTAGTGCCTACCAGATTGTATAAATAAGAGAGGCTAGCACCTCATTTGTTCACTCACTCACTTGTTCATCAGAGCAAAATTTTGGAGTTGCAGTTGGAAAAGAAGGAAGAGAGAGAGAGGTGCATTAAGGAAGTTTTTGCTGGGTTTTCTCCCCCATGAGGGTTTCCCAGGATAAATGATGTGTCTCTTGTGATTGTTTATTTCTTAGTGATCCTATTTATGTTATGGTTATCTAGTAAATTGAAAATAAACCTAATGATAGCTTAAACCTTAACATGGTATCAAAGCTAAGATGAAGAGAGCATCTTTCACAAGAAAAAAGAAAAATGTCATTGTTGTCATACATGAAAATTAGGGATTTTTATTGAAGAAGGTTTTCAGCCTCAAAGTCATCTAGAAAAGTGTACCCTAGCCCAAGGAACTCTTTGGCACCTTCAGCGCACCTTTTTCAGTGGGTATATCTCCTGGAAAGTGAAACCCTAGTTTTCACAAAGTACCAGAAGTACCAAAAAACCAAAAGCACTAGTCTAGAAATCCGCAGGTCAAGTTTGAGGGGGTAAAATTTGGATTTTCAGAAATCTAACTGCACCAACTTACTCGCCTAGCTCAGCACATCTATCCCCTATATCAGAATTTCAAAAATTGAAGTTTGAAAAATTAGGGTTTCCTCATAAAACCCTAAGTTATAGTTGCAGTTGCAGTTGCAGTCTCAGAACTAGTTGCAGTATCAATTGCAGTTGTAGTACTAGTTGAAGTATCAGTCGTAGTACCAGTTGCAGTCACCCTTGAAGTTTTTAAGAGTTGGTGATCATCGKCACTGCTACCAGATGGTGCCACTACCTGCAAATGTTATCTGAGGTATGTACTCACATATGTTTAAAAATTTTAATCTTTAAAGGGTATTTGCAGGAGAAGGGATCTCTTGCCATAGATCCAGAAGGATCTCAAGATCCAACACATTCAGAGGAATAATGCAACCCAGGTTTGATTATTCTGATATGCATCTATTTGTTATGACATTATTTTGATCTAGATTGCATGTTGAAGCTATGACCATCATACTAACCTTGGTCAAAATTAAAGTCAAGGTATTAGATGGTTTAAAGTTGAGATCATAGAGTTTATTCTCTAACCCAACCTTCTTTCAAGATAGCATATTGTCTTAGTACAAGAAGACAGGTTGAAGAAAGCACTCGTCATCTTGAGTGAAGGAGAATTGGAAGAAAAGCAGCACACTCATTCTTGAGGACAAGGCTCCAAGTTCCAGGTTTCATTAATTAAGTTGATAAGATTCAAAGTTGCACTTGACAAGTTGATGACTACCCCTTTTCAAGTAAACACTATAGTTGAGATAACAGTCCTTCAAAAGTATTATACTTGGTAGCATGTGAGAATATTGAGATAAATGCTTAATGTAATTATTTGCCTGATACAACTAACATCTCCTCTAGGAAAAACCTCGTGTGTTAGTTATAGGTTGCCATGGAGGAATGTTTGATCACAACACTATAAGAGTGTTGACCTCATTTCATATTGTATTCTTACTTTTGATATTTACTTCAGACGGGTCACAAGTGATAGCTCTAAAGGAGCTAATGTGATGATTATTCGTGCTATTTTTTTATCTACTATTATCAAAAGAGTATTATTCTTGCTTGTTGACCTTGTTTCAGGTCACAGGTGATAACCCTTAGGAAGCTATAGTGAAGGTTTTTGAAGGAAACATATTATATGAGACATGAAGCAGACTATTTGCATGACCATATGCACGCATGTACCAAAGAAGATGAAGAAGAAGCTATCTCTTGAGTTTCAAAGTATCTCACATGAAGATTGATTGAAAGGAGCAGAAGGCCCCAAAGATGACCAAACATTAGAATAGGAAGCAGATCTCGTTTGAAGCCTGACTCTGTCTTCCATATTTAGACTTGGTATTCAACACCAATTATACCCTATAAGAGATGATGAAGTCCTTGTAGACTCAGAAGAAATCAAGAATAAGCTTAATCTCAGAAAGGATCATATGAAGAGACAACTTCTAGGACTAGGAGACAGATGCCGTGAGAAGACTAGATCGTAGCTTCATAGACTCCTATGAGATATGAAATCCCCTAGAAGATTCACTTGTTTCAGTGACAAAGAAGGAAGCCAGTCACGAAGACTAGGATATGGATTCTTCCGTGAGACTAGAAGAGAAGTCAATATTGACTTCCAATATTGATCTATATAGATCAAACTTGTTGCAGATGTACGAAGCCTGATGTGTGTCCAGAGGATTCTCCCAGCAAAAGGGATAAGACTATGCCAAGACACTTATTGAAGAAATAATTCCATTATTTATGAAGACAACCAGAACAACTATGATTCATATATAGTATGAGATGCAGGGGGAGCAATCCCCATATTTAAAATTGAGTGGCAGTTACTGCATTACATTAGTTGGGTCATGGAGACATGACTATGATGAAATATAGTGTTACCTCCATGAAAGAAGAAGAGATATCTTCGGTATCAAGTTATTGATCCACTCTCAGTTTCATATGAAGTTGTTGTCATGATAGAATAAGAGGAGTTACTCATAGATTTCAGCAGTCACAGTGAGAATGAAGAAACCATTCTCAGCTTTAGAAAAGCTATAGGTGCAGAGTCCCGGATTCCAAAAGGAAGAGTTACAGAAAGAGTAGAGGACATACTCCCAGACAGTGAGACAGATAGTGCTTTGTAGAAAGCACATAGAGCTAGCACATGATTGTGCAGATTGAGTTGCAGTCGAGCAAGTGTACCAAATTGGTACAATGTAATGAGAAAAATTGATTTGAAGACTGAATATACAAAGACTCATGTCTGCTAGTTGAGGGAAGCTATGTACGTGTTGAAGCAAGCTCCTAGAGCTTGGTATGGAGTAATTGACAGTTTCCTAATGATCTTGGGCTTTAGTAAGAGTAAAGTTGATTCTAACCTCTATCTCAAGGTTATAAATGATGAGCCAATGATGTTACTAATATATGTAGATGATGTATTCTTGACAAGATAAAGAAAATATCATCACGGATTGCAGAAGAAGCTCGCTATAGAGTTTGATGGAAGACCTAAATTCATTATCTCTTAGGTATTGAAGTTTGGCAGAGCATAGAGAAGATATTCCTTAACCAAGGGAAGTATGCAGTTAAAATGAAGAGGTTTGACATGTTGAAATGTAAATCCATGTACACACCCATGGAAACAAAGTTGAAGCTCCTGGTTGACACTTCGTCCAAATTGATTGATGCTATGATGTACAGACAGATCATTGGATCGTTGATGTATCTAACAAACACCAGACCAGATGTATGTTTTGTTGTGAACACCTTGAGTCAATTTTTGGTAGAGCCCAGACGTGTTCACCTAGTTGCTAGAAAACATGTGATGAGGTACCTTAAGGGTACATTAGATTGTTGTCTCAGTTATGATGGAGATCATGACTTCAGACTGAGTGGTTATACTGATTCAGATTGGGCTGGAAGTGTCTCTGACAGAAAGAGCACTTCAGGATGTTGTTTCAGTCTGGGATCAGCCATGATCTCATGGTAGAGTAAGGAGCAATTTAGCATTGCTCCAAGAACGGCAGAAGCGGAATACATTGTTGCATGTTTCGCCAGTTGTGAAGCCATATGACTTCAGATGTTGTTGACAGATCTATTTGATCTGGTGATGGAAGCCACTGTGATTCTATGTGATAACCAAGTTGTATAAAGATGATGGAGAAACATGTGTTCCATGATGAGTCGAAGCACATAGAGATCTGGTATCACTTTATTCGTGATATGTTGCAAAGAGGAGACATAAATCTCCAATATGTTATCACGGATGACAAGTTGTTGATGTGTTGACCAAGCCTCTATCTCGTGTAAAGTTTGAGCACTTTCGATATAAGGTTGGTGTAGTCCGTAAGGACCTCCCTCAAAAGGGGGAGTAGTGTTGTGATGTCAGCCCCATGATGATGGTCTGCCAGCTTAACATTGGACAACTGAGAGGGGGGGGTGGTGAATCAGTTGTTACCGTGCTTAAACAATTATGCTTCTTTTAAACTTTTTGCTGAGACACTAAATGATAATCACAATAATGCAGGGAAATAAACAATGGCACATTCAGCATCAGTCACATATATGAGAAACACAGAGACAGATATTTCTTGAGGAAACCCATACAGGGTAAAAACCTCTTTTTCTTTATATGATAAGTAATGGTTACAATCTCTACATTATCATACATATGAGCACCAACTCATAATGAGGCTACAACCTCTATTTAGAAAGCTGCAACTTGCTGAGAGCACCAACTCTCTGTTTTCTCTAGCACCCACTAAAAGGAAGCACCAACTCCCTGGTTTCTCTAGCACCAACTAGAAGGGAGCACCAACTCCCTGTGTTCAAGCACCCACTTGAACCTCTGAGGACAACAATCCTCCCTAGCACCTCCCAACCACCCTAAAATATAAATCTTTGCTTCTGAAACTTATTACAGTGATTATAATGTTCAACAATGGCTTACCTGACTTATCACTGTTCTGCTGCATTTCGTTGCTTTGTCTGCCTCATTGCCTTTCTGCTCACATCACTTGCGTTGTCTAGTTTTCTACTTTTTATGCTCTGTGTGCCATCTCCATTCTCTACACAGTTCCTCTTCTATGCTATGCAGCTGCTGCACTCTCCTCCTTCTTCACACCTGAATCACCTTTACCAACAACACTCACAACAACCTCTAACAGAAACAGCAACCCCATCTCTTCTCTATACGGTGTCTTTATAGCGTCTGTGCACCTTGTGCATTCAATGTTCTCCATGCCTCTGCATGCACACTCTCTGTCATTATCCTCCACCTCTCGAGCGCTCTATCTGATCATCATCGTGACTCTTCGGCTTCTTTGGTGGTTCGCCCTGCGTGTTCAATATCACTGGGTGTTATGCTGAGATTCCTCAGCCTCTTTGGCAGTTGAGACTCTTCGTTTTCTTTGTGATAGTCGAGCTCACCTTCTCTGTTTCAGTTACAGCCTCAATCCCATGCAGCTGTCAATCACCTCCATGAGTCGTCTTCATTCCACTGGTAGAATCCATGTGACTCTTCGTCTTCTTTGTAAATCACACCGAAGTCTCTTCGCATCCTTTGGTAGAAACCATCAATGGTTACTGGCAGTTTCACTGTGCCGTGCAATAGTAGCCCTCCAATCTTGTTCAAGTTCACCTGCACCGTTGGATTAACTCTGAAGATTATTCTCGTTATTTTCCCGTTTCACACTTTTGCTGCGAACTTATGATATTCATCGACCCTGATCGACGTTTCATGATCTTGATGAATCAACGGTCCTGATCCCCTCGCAATCTCACATCTAGCGATTCCTTTGAAGGAGGTTCTCATCACTCCAAGTTGCGATAGGCGAGGCTCCGAGATGGAGCTCAAATCAACGGTCCACATCTTTTGGTGTATTGACGGTCATGATCTTATCTTGATCTCGCATCTCGCGAGTTTGGTGGTTATGTTTCTTGCCTTTCCAAGTCACGAGTCACGAAACTCCGATATGAAGCTTTATGGTGCTTTGATATTTCACCACGTGTCCTCTTGATCCAACGGTCCTTGATTAAATTGCTATCTCACATATTTGTTGTTCCTTTGACTTTCCAGTTAGTGAGATGACTATCTTTCACCACGTGTGATCCCCCGCACAGATCCAACTGTCCTCTTGTGATCCGAATCCGACGGCTGTCCTTCTCTCGCTACCTCACGACCTCGCAACTTGGAGTGCCAAATGTTTGGACTCTCAACCTGCGAACTCCCGAGTTTGCGAGATCTCTTGATCTCTCGCCACGCGTCCTTCACAGATGGACGGTCCTGATCTTCTTGCCACTTCACTGCTTCGTGACCTTGAAACTCCGATACGATCTGTGATCAACGGTCCTGATCATTTTCTGATCTGACAGTCCAGATTCAATCGTGATTTCGCATATCGCAAAATTGGGGTTTTTTATGTCTAGTGACTTTGTCATTTCAAATTCCTAATCCTCGATACGCCATCCAGAGAATCAATGGTCCAGATCACTTCTAACTTTAACGACTGCAATTAACTCGCAAGATCACATATCGCGATTTCGGAGTTCTTGTTGTCAAGTGAATTGGACATTTCAAAGTCCCGATCCCCGATTCTCCGATGAAGCCTCCTGTCGAGCTTTGCTGCATGCGTTTTCCTCAACGTTGTTCCTCCTGAGCTTTCATGTCCGAATCCCCAAGGGATTTTATCCTTCTTATCCTGCCATCTCCACTATTGTACTTGCCATCAATGACAAGCATACGCTGCTTGTTAAACATTTGCCAACAATCTCCCCCTTTGGCATTGATGGCAACTAAGGCACCCGTATTCGTTTCTCCCCCTTTGACATCAATGTCAAAGAAGAGACAAGCTCCCCCTGATCTATGGCAGTAAATTTAGAAGGCATTAGATAATCACATAATACAAATCTCCCCAAAACAAGATGGACTCTTTTAGGTATGAAACAAAATGAAACCCAGCTTCTGTATGAGATATTCAAACGGTGTCTTGGCGAGGGGCTTANCTCTCTCAGAAAATGATATTTTATGGGAATATGTTTTGTCTTGGAGTGGAGGACAGGATTTTTAGACACACTAATGGCACTTGTGTTATCACAATGAATTGGGATCGGTGCAGTATATTTTATCTCTAAGTCTGCAAGTGTCTGAATCATCCATAATACCTGTGTGCAAAAGGTAGCAGCAGTAATGTACTCTGCCTCTGTGGTTGATAGAGAGATGGAACCTTTCTTTTTACTAAGCCAGGCTACTAAGGAGTTACCCAAGAAGAATGCTCCTCCACTGGTGCTTTTTCTCTCATCAATACAATTTGCCCAATCTGCATCTGAATAAGCAGTCAACTAAAGACTTTGATTTCTGGGATACCACAGACCATAAGTCATTGTTTCTTTTAAGTACCTGAATATCCATTTGACAGCTTGTAAATGACTCTGTTTAGGAGCAGCTTGATATCTTCCTACCATTCCTACAACATGCATTATGTCTGGGCGAGATGCTATGATGTACAGCAGGCTTCCTATCATTGATCGATATGAGCTTTGATCAACATCAGGTGAATCATCATCCTTGCTTAATTTACATCCAGTTACCATAGGTGTACCCACAGGTTTAGAATCTTCCATTTGAAACCTTTTTAGCACTTCTCTTAAATATTTTCCTTGAGAAATGAAGATCCCATCGGACTTCTGAGTAATTTGCAGACCAAGGAAAAATGACAGTTCTCCTATCATAGACATTTCAAATTCAGACTCCATGGCAGAAGCAAACCATTGTACCAGTGAGTCCTTATTACA
>JASDQU010105759.1:104458-125755 GCA_032191745.1 Picea mariana | reverse complement strand
TGAAATGAAATATGGAACTTTCGTCACCATCTCCCTCAGAACTCTCAAAGCCCCATGGTGCAAATGTGCCATCCTCCTGTGCCATATCTCACATAGGTCACTGTTGCTGCTGGTAGAATGAATAAATGCTTGCACTGGCTGGAACAAGAACTTGTACAAACTCTCATGTCTAGTACCAATCACTTTGGACGAAGTGATGCTAGACCCTCTGGGGAAAAGAAGCACCTACCCATCAGGGAACAAGACCTCATATCCCTTCTCCTCAATAGTAGAAACTGACACTAATTTCTTCTTCAAGCCCGGAACATAAAGAACCTCTGTCAAAGTCATGGGAAGCGAAGACTCCCTTCGAAATGATACGGTTTCACAACCAACCACCTTGACCTCCCAGTCATCTCCAAGCACTACCTTTGCATCTCCACACTGAGTAATATTTGTCAAGTGCTCATGAATTGTTGTCATATGGAGAGAGGCACCACTGTCAATATACCAAGTATCAGGTGTAGTGGTCCTCGAGGATAGACATGCAATCAAGGAAAATTCCTTGTCAAACATGGTGGAAAACTCTTCCACCTCTGCTGAAGCTGAAATGTTTATTTCTTCTTCTTGTTTCGACACTGTCCTGCATAGTTCCCAAACTTATGGGAAGCAAAGCACTTGACTTTTCTCATGTATTTCTTCCCTTCACCCTTGGGCTTCTGTCCTCCCTTTGGACCCTTTCTGAACTTCTTCTTGCTAGTGGTAGCAAGAGCCACATTATCCTCCTCATGAAATGTAGATGAACTGCCATGCACATAACCTGTTCGGGTCTCCTCCTGAACAAAGTCATCCCAAAGACGTTCCCAACCAGGAAGCTTCTCCCTAGAAACAATGCCCTCCACAAAAACAACCCATTGTTTGGAAACATCATTCAATTCTTTTCTCACAAGATCACTGTCAACTATGGCTTGCCCCACAGCTCCGAGATCATCCCTCACCTGTGTCAATCTAGTAAGGTATGTGACCACATTTTCATCCTTGGTCATTTTTATTCTCTTTAGTTTTTCCCTCAAAACCATTTTCCGGTGCTCATTTGTACTCTGGTACAATTTAGTCAAAGACTCCCACATCTCATAGGCATGAGTCCTCCCCGTCAAGTGAGGAATCAAATGATCCTTGATGGCATCAAGAATAAATCTCTTAGCCTTGATACTCTTCTTATTATAGGTTGCAAGAAGAGTAGCATCAGTAGGTACCACAATAGGATGCGTAGTGGTATTCTCCACTATGTCCCATAACTCGTTCTCTTGCAAAAGCAAGATCATCTTCTCCTTCAAAGCACCAAAATTTGTTGCACCATCAAGTCTGTCTTTAACTCTCAAACCAGTAGACATGACCCTCTTTCTGCTGAAAATCACAAATTAAAAAAATCTACCCTTTGAAGTGACTGCTGTCAAAACTTTCTATCTGCTGAAATTTCTGCCTCTCTTCAACTCAGCTCTGATACCATGTAAATTTTTCATACCCCAACCCAGTTTTAGTCTCGCTGATTTTTCAGCCAAAGTTAAATACCCAAACCCAGTTTCAACATTGTTTCAGCATATGTTTCAGCACAGTTTCAGCACTATTCCAGCATATGTTTCAGCACTGTTTCAACATATGTTTCAACACAATTTCAACATTGTTTTAGCATATGTTTCAGCATTGTTTCAGCATATGTTTCAGCACTGTTTCAGTATATAAAAACTTAACAGAAAATAAACTTCAGAACTGAAACATGAGGATTCTGAACATCGTTTTCAATGCAGAAATAAAATATCAGCAGTATGCAAAACTCAGAAAATATAGACACGAAGATTTTTGGTCTAACTTCGACCCTGGAAAAACCCACAAGCGGAAAACCAGTGAGAGAGGGCTTTTTATTATTTATGAGCATTTAAGAAATTTATTTTACAACATATTCATCTTCAAAAATTTACACAAACTTATCTGGACTTTCATTCGCTAAAATCCTTCTGAACAGTCCTAGAAAATGTTCCTCGATTTCTGTCCTAGAAATCCGTACAACCGTAAGGTTGTCCCAACAATTAATGTTGTACGGTCTGTCTCAAAATTCGTGCCAAAACTCTGCTAAGACTGTACGAAAAACCCAGCATGAAAAACTCCTTGTAAATCGTGTTGTACGACCCTCAAAATTGGTGCCAAATTGTATGGACTGTATGTAAATACACTCAAAAATTTATTACAGCAGTTACCTCGATTCTTGTGCCAATAAATGTTTTATGATAGCCTTGGAATGTGTGCCAATACTCTCAAAAATTACAGCTGTTGACCTCCTCGATTTCTGTGCACATTAAATGTTGTACGGTACGGCCTGTTCTTCCTTGTTGTCTATTGCCTTGAGATCTGTGTTGCTCTTTGCTTTGGGATGCATGCTCTCCTTTAGCAAATGTTGTCTCTTTTCTTCAGCTCGACATCTCTCTTTCTCTCTCTTTTTCTCTCAACAAGAATGCTTGAACTACCCAAGAATGGGTGCGTCCTCTTTCCCTAGTCGACCTCACGAGGGAAGGTGATAGGTTTTCTAATCTAACGGTTGAGATTAGATTAGATGGGTGGCTAAGATTTGGTGTCTCTTCGCTCACCCTCACTTTAGTCATAAAGTCACCTTTTAATTTGCATCTCACAAATTAAATGACTAGGACCCACATTAGGCACTTTCTCCCCCTTAGGCACCTAGGGAAGAGAAACACTTGCCTTGGTACTTTATTTAATTTAAAAATTTAACAGTAATCTCATCAAGGAGGCATGTTCTAATCTTCTAGATTACACACATTCAAGAAAATACTACATTGGAAAGAACATCACACACAGGCATGATACTAAAGAAGTATGTGTGGGAAGGTTAACCAACGATCTTTGTGTTTCATCTACATGAGTATATATACATAAGAGAGATGGTTGGAGTGGCCACACTCGCTCCAATTAATCATTAGTTACTTATTAATCTCGTATGTGCATTTACTTACTTTATTAAATGTATTCATATATTTTCTTATGTTAGTGTATCTATAAGGGCCTAAGATTCCCCCCACATATCCCCCACACTCAAATCCTTTCCTGTGGAGAGAAAATGTGAAACAATGTTCTCGATCTCTACTCCTGCAGAAGTAGCCTTACTATGTATTTACATAGGACTTAGCCGCAACAACCACCAACTATATATGAAGACAAATATATACAAGTTTTATTGTTATTGGCTTCCAATGAATCTAAATGACTACATATCATATATCCCAACTCCTCGATCTCCATCCTTCCAAAATTCACTACCAGTTGAAGGGAATCCATTGCTTCCTCAATCCAACTAAAAAGTCACTCCTTATAGGAACCATCGAGGATGCCTCTATTGTGAAACTCCAACGATCTACCTCTCTTGGGAACTATTTTGATGGAATCAACATGATCTACAACATCATTCAATGCTATCATTCCTCTTCTTTCGTTGTCACAACCGAGGGACTATTCTAAAATTCTTTTACCAAGGGGCTCAATCATTTCAAATGATCTTGTGTCATCATCTAGTATTTTAAGATCTTATGTGTGTCTATCGTCTGATATATCTTTCTTGAATGCCTTTAGCAGAACGAATATCAAACTTCTTTCCAGCAACTTGATAGCACATCCAACTCGACATCTCCTAATCGACCAGCTCATCCAACTCAACCAGCTTGTCCAACTCGATATCTCCTAATGGACCAGATACAACGTTCGACTAAAGAAGCTCTTCGATCTCTGAGCGACATTAACGAACTTGACAAATTAAATTGCTTCTTGTAGATTTTTCTCCTTGCATTATATATTTTCTTTCTTTCTTGTGCAAGCAGTCTCGCGTGCACTGCTCCGAATTTCTGGTGAATCGAAGTTTCTTTTTTATTTGCATCTTTCTTTATTTCATGATTTTTCTAGTTTCCTTGTGCAGTTTGATCTTCATGTAAGAAGAATCAGTAAGTAGTCAAATACATTTTACGCAGGTTAGTGAACATTTTTTTTCTCCAGCGCCTTCAATAAAGGAAACATTTTAGTCTTTTATGCATGAACAATTCTTCCAACCTGCAGGCTTTCGTGATTTCAAGAAGCAACATATCCAATCTTAAACCAGGAGCGAATATTCTCGCTTGCAACTTTTCTATACCTTCTTCATCTCTCAATATCCAACAATCATGATTTCAAGAAGCAACATCATATCCAATCTTAAACCAGGAGCGAATCTTCGTGCTTGCAACATTTCTATACCTTCTTGATCCCTCAATCTCCAAGAACTTCATGCAGCAAATATTCTCGCTTGCAATTTTTCTATATCTTCTTGATCTCTCAATCTTTTTCATGTTCAGACCACTTCCATTCTTTCACTGAGACCGACCGCAAGAAGGAGGCAATGTCGCCACTCTTGTAAGAGTTTAAATTACTTCTAATTATAAGCATTTAAGAAGATGTACATTGGAAATAACATCACAAACATGCACTATACACATCACATACATGCACTATACTCAATTATGTAATGATTAGTCAGTTGTATTTATTCCCTACTTACATTTACATACTTTATTAGATATATTTATATTAGCTAATGCTAGTGTATTGATGAAAATTACAAGACCATTAAAAGCCTCCCAACAATACCTATGCATCTTGTTATGGGGTTGCTTTGTCATCAATAAAACTCTATATTACTTACAATGTGATCTCCTTTGGTTTACCATGAAGAAACAAGTCAGACCTATGCATCTTGTTATGTGGCTGCTTTGTCATCAATAAAACTCTATATCACTTACAATGTTATCTCCTTTGGTTTACCATTGAGAAACAACTCTTTGCTTTTATATAGAGTTACACTCTTTGGGATACCTACCCAAGTATAGGATGGGACTCGCTGTGTGGTTGACCATTCCTACATGCCCATGAGAATCCATTTCTCTCGATTTTTAAAGTGGTCTCTCTATGACGACTCAATGCCACAATATCATATTTGTCATTGTGTGATGATTTTTTTGTTCCCTATGGTAAGGGATTCACCAAGCTACCCACCTATTTTTTACCCACATCTTGGCACATATTATCTTCCCTCTCTTTAGTATATGTGATCTTTCTCTAGGTTTCTCAACCATTTCTGAAAAACACTATGAAAATTTTTAGTTTACAAACTTCAATTTCCAATCCTCTTTCATTTTCAAATGGAAAAAAATATAGAGGTGCCCAATCACACCCTCATTCATGCCCCTCGCATGTTTTACTATATAGATAAAAAACTGGATAAATATCTTCACATAATCTAGGAGATTTATAATTACGAAATTTGGAGCTCCATCGGTTATTCCACTTTTGAGGTCTAAGATGCTTTTCAAATTGATTTGGCCTACTACCTATAAGCTTTCTCCCCTTGCCAATTTGTCTAAGAAAAAAAGGAACAATGAAATTCTACCTTGTTGCATGACACATTAGATCAAATACGCACTCACTTGAAACATAGTTTTTATTACACACAACACATGTATAAAATCCAACAATGTGGATTTAGGGTTTCCCCTTTCTTCTAGGTGGGTGATTGAGTCTGACTTTATTTTCCAAAAAAAATTTTTAATGGTCAAGAATATCACAAGCTCTAATCTCTCCATTATGGCCACTACACCATTTTTCAACAAGTGGGACATAATACGTTTGATATTAACCTCTTATCTCAACTAGGCATCCATCCACTCATTAATGTGATCCATCCAAAGTTAGACAAACCTCCTGAATTGGAGGAGGAAGTTCCCATCGCAAATACCACTCCCAATATTCATGATTTTCAAAATCTATTGGAGGAACACAGGGTTCTTGAACTGCACACTCAATCATTGTGGCATAGTTATAATATTTCTTATTTAGTGGGAGAATGTGGCTATCTCCAACCTGAAGCAATTCACTATTGAGGAGGTTCAACCTCAATTCCCACATTTGTATGAGGAAGCAAGGATGCTATCAAGTTAATTTAGGGGAATCAGTATGATTTAAGTAGTGTAGCCATTTGATATCAATGTAGTTGGTTTATTATTATTATTATTTCCAACTTTTAATATTCTATCTATGGGAAGTAGTGGAGAAACCACCTTTTAAATAAAAAAATCTTAATGTGACTAATTTAGTCAAGCTTGATTGAAAAGATTTTAATTTAAATATAATAAGACATTAAAAGTTAAAGTGATTTCATTTTCGCCCAAAAGTTCTCCCTCATTTTTGTTTTATGAAGATTGAGTATGTGTTTGTATATCATTTATATATTTTCATCTATGTCTATTACTAGTTAAGGAAAGAGGTTATGTAAATTGCCACAAATTTTTACTATCATTTTGGATAAAAAACTGCTTATGTTACTTGTTAATCTCAAAAAAGTTGTTAGTAAATGTCTTTATATTTAATTGTATATGTATTCAAATAATTAATTGTAAATATTAAATAAGCAAATTATACATACTTAAAATTGAAATATTCCTAATAATAATCAATACAAAAATATGTCAAACAAAATATACATACTTAAAATTGAAATATTCCTAATAATAATCAATACAAAAATATGTCAAACAAAATATACATACTTAAAATTGAAATATTCCTAATAATAATCAATACAAAAATATGTCAATATAGCACTTAGATAAAAATGTGCAAATTAGGAATTAAGAAAAATCCAAATCTCTTTATCTATATCTATATAACGTAGACAAATTTACGAAAATAAATGGTTCATATAATAATGAAATTTATTGGATGAATTCTATAAGTTTTCATCCATTGCTCTTACAAATTAAGGAAAGAGGATTGAAAAATAGCCACAAATCTAGGACTTTAGTTTGAAAATAGAATTATTGTCATTCATCCGAAGCTAATGTTAAAAAGTAAATGTAAATTTAGGCTTTTAACTATGGTATTTTAACTATGGTATTTTAGTAAGATTTTATTTTGAAAATAGAATTATTATTGGAGAAATTCTAGTCATTCATTTGAAGTTAATGCTAAAAGAATTTTATTTTGAGAATAGAATTATTATTGGAGGAATTCTAGCCATTCATTTGAAACTGATATTAAAAATAAATGCAAATTTAAACTTAACCTTGTAACTATGGTATTTTAGTAAGACTTTATTTTGAAAATAAAACTATTATTGGAGAAATTCTAGCCATTCATATGAAGCTAATGCTGAAAAATAAATGCAAACTTTAACTTGTATCTATAGTATTTTAGTACATAAAATTTAAATTGTAAAATAAAATAAAATAAAATATCAAATTTATTTGTTTAATTAAAATTAAATTTTTAATAATAATATTTAACCTACATCATCCCTCTTTAAGTAAAATTAAATTCCTTCCAATAATAATCCAAAACATTCTCTTTACCAATATCACTCTTACTTTTGATGACTTCTAAACATAAATACTTTAAACATACATCTTTTATTACACTTGTAATTTATAATCAACTTTAAAAATCATAATTATTAACTTTTTTATAATAACAAAATGGTTTGAATGCTTCCAACCACTTTTTATCGTTTTGCGGAAATCATTTACAAAACTGTACTAACAGTGTAGTTTTAGGTAACATTTAACACAATTAAAAAAACAATCAAATCAAAGTTTCTATTTTTTCCACAATAAATTTGTTTTACCATAAAGTATTAATCTGTTCTCAAAATATTAAAAGCATGTTATGACATAAAAATGGAATAAGAATATTGAATTTGAAAACACATCTTAAATAACAAAGTATTAAGTACATTGATATTGATATTAGTTGTATGTTTAATGCATTCAATGTTATATAGGCTAAGATATATACCATTCAATTTAAAAGTTATTTAAATGAGATGATATATATTTTAAAGAAAGTAGTGGGTATTCTCCAATACATTAATAAATGCTACATAGTTTGATATATACACCATTAGATATAAAACATTTTAAATTGTATATTAATAAATAATACATAGTTTGGGATATACATCATTAAATATAAAACATTTTAAATCTAGGAGTATATATCTCAATTTATACAATATTTATTACTTTATTATTAAGTATATTGTATGTATCCCATTGTATATAACATTAAATGCTCTGCCAAATGTTTCTATTAACTTGTAAAGTTCTTCCTATATAATATTTAAATTCATAAATAAATGGGAATCACTTTTTAATAAATAACCAATTTTTAAAACTAAAATTCACATTAACATGAGATTTAAAATCTAAATATTTAGAACTTCTTTTTTAATATTATAAAATTTACATGATTCTCACCTTTATATAAATATCAAATGAGCTAAAACTTGCGCAACCACATAAATTGTGGTTGATGAACAATAAAAAATCAACAGGTTAGTTCCATATGTCAAAGACAAACTAACAAACAAAAAAATATCTCTAACCTTAATTTTAATTTTAACCTTAAGGTATACATATCCTACCACCCTCTAGATTTGAACCTGTAACCTCTTAATAGAAAACATATGTTCTTAATCATTAGACCCACTCAAACTGTATAATACTTATTAATTTATGTTAAGTATAAATAATGAAGAAAATCAATTACAAACATACTTATGATCTGGTTGTCATATTATTAATATTAATTAATAAATAAATCTTAGATCTCACATCTCGGTGTGGTTCTTTTAGGCTCTTTTCAAAAGCATGCCTTTGATTGCAAAGGAACTGGGACAAATTCCACTGTCTAGGAACGAATTTGGGACGTCAATAGCTGAAGAGTACCATTACGTGAGAAGCAGTATTTAGATTTTTACCTATTATACTTCAATCTGTCTCTTATACTTCAATCTGTCTCTAAAGGTGGTTTATGATTATTGATCTCACTTTAGCTAAATTAGAAACATGATTGCCATGAGATTGGGACTAAATATATTTAAAACTTGAATTTTTTTTTTCCCTGATAATCACGAGCTTGGGAGTTCAATGTATTTAAAACATGAATATTCTTTCCGTGATAATCACGAGCTTGGGAGTTCTAGTTCAACCAATAAAATTTGGAAGCCAGCAAAGGCCATCTCCGGACATCGTGGAGAGACGAGAACCATAATGCCTGGAACCTAAAAGAACCACACTGTAATGCCAAAATCCATAAGTCGTAAACCTAAATAGGTGATCCGTAAACCTAAATTGCTCATTTCCAAAAACTGTAAAGAATAAATCCAAATCAGAAATTTAAATCGTAAACAGTAGATCAAAACTTAAATCAAGCAGTAAATCGTCCTTCTCTTTCCTTGCCTGTGCTCCAATGCGTTTCTTCTGCTCCAATGCTTATAGTCCCTGGGCAACCCTTTCTTGTGCTCCAATGCTTCTAGTCCCTGGGCGAGGATCCCTGTACAATAACACTCTATGGTAAATATGAAACGCCCATCAATAATTATTGATAAATTGTGAAGCAAAGAGAAATGCAAAGAGAAAAGAATAGAACAGTATATTGAAATGTATGAAGAAGTATTGAAAAAGTTACAATGCAATGGGAGATGACTGAGCTAAATAGGCTCAAGCAAATCAATAATAGAAAGTACAGCTGGCTAGGACATCTAGTAGTGTACAGTCAGACTGTTGAGGTTACATTATATTTAACACTCCCTCTTAAACTCAACAGTTACAAACATCAGCACTGATTATGCCTAAGTGTTGTCTCTAAAAATCAAAAATGGATTTTCCTAGTGGCTTTGTACAGCAAGATGATCTCGAGAATCACAGAATTGTAGTGCAATGTCCCCATTATTGACTAGCTCGCGTATGAAATGAAAACGAGTGTCAATGTTTTTATTTTTCTTGTGAAACACATGATTTTTGGATAAAGCAATTGTTGAAGTATTGTCACAGAAAATAGGAGTTGGATCCTTTTCTGTATGTGACATATCTTTCAATATTCTTCTCAGCCACATAGCTTGACAAGAAGCTGAGGTAGCAGCGACATACTCAGCCTCTGCAGAAGATATTGAAACAATTGGTTGCTTCTTTGATACCCATGAGATTAGGTTCGTGCCCAGTTGAAAAACATGTCCAGATGTGCTTTTCCTGTCATCTAGGCTACCTACAAAATCACTGTCTATGTAACCAGAAAGTTGATTACTATCAGATTTAGTGTACCATAAGCTGAAATTGAGAGTTCCTGCTACATATCTCAAAATTCGTTTTGTCATTTTCCAATGAGAATCTTTGGGTGATTCCATGAATCTGGAAACAAGGTTGGCTACATACATAATGTCAGGCCTAGTTGCTGTAAGATACAACAAACTGCCTACTAAACTTTTGTATAGGGTAGAGTCCACTGTAGGACCTTCGTCTTTCTTGCTCAATTTTGTGCCTACTGGTATGGGGGTTTCTGCTGGATTGCATTCTTCCATGCAAAATCTTTTGAGGATGTCTGCTGCATACTTTTGCTGACAGACAAAAATTCCTTTGGCTGATTGATGAACCTCAATCCCTAAAAAATATTTCATTATGCCAAGATCTGTCATCTCAATCTCAGATTGCATGGCATGTTTAAAATTTGTTAACTCAAGATTTCCCATATAGATCATGTCATCAACATATAAACATACAATCAAAATTTTACCGTACTGATCTCTTTTGGTGTAAAGAGTTGGCTCATTTTGACTTCTGCTGAAACCACTTTTGATCAGATAAGTGTCAATTCTACTATACCAAGCTCTTGGAGCTTGCTTTAAGCCATACAAGACTTTCTTCAACCGATATACTTTGGCTGGGTGCTCTTGGATTTCAAATCCAGGTGGTTGATCGACATAAACTTCTTCTTCTAAGAAACCATTCAGGAATGCTGACTTGACATCCATCTGATATACTTGCCATTTGTGTTGTGCTGCTATGGCCAATAGAGTCCTTACATTGTCTAATCTTGCTACTGGAGAAAAATTTTCACCATAATCAGTACCAGATTGTTGTGAGAATCCTTTGGCAACAAGTCTTGCCTTGTGTTTTTCGATCTGCCCTTTTTCATTGAGTTTAGTTTTGTAAACCCACTTAACACCAATACTCTTCTTCTGACTTGGCAAATCAGCAAGATCCCATGTCTTGTTCTTCTCAATGGAGTCAATTTCTTGGTTCATGGCTTGAACCTAATGTGGCTCCTTAGCTGCTTCCTTAAAGGATGTAGGTTGATATGACATTAAAGAAAAAAGGTTGTGTTGCTCAAAGTCATCCAACTGCTGATGGATTTCTCTCAAACTTCGAGTTCTCTAATTTTGTGGTTCAGAGAATGATTCTCTGCTGGAAGTTGAGTTTTCCTGAGAATTTTCAGGTTGTCTTTGTACTTGCAATCTTGGAAGAATAGTTTGAGGTACTTGTTCTTCTGAATTTTCTGCGTTTTCAGAACTTGGCAGCAATGGATTTTGACTGTCCATTTGCTGATTTTTTGAATCATTCCAGAATTGATTTTCCAGAAATTTTACATCTCTACTGAGAATTAATTTCTTGGTGATTGGATTGTAAAGCCTGTACGCTTTATATGTTTCACTATATCCAGTGAAAATACATTTCTCACTTTTGTCATCAAGTTTCTTCCTTAATTCGGAAAGTATGTGAGCGTATGCTATGCATCCAAATGTCCTTAGATGTGCAACATTGAGATTTGTCCCACTCCATGCTTCTTAGAGAAATTTCATCTTTAGACTTGTGGTTGGTGATCTATTCAAGAGATAAACTGAGCATGCTACTGCTTCAGCCCAAAAAATGTTTGACAGACATTTCTCTTTGAGAAGTGTTCTTTTCATATTCATTATTGTCTGATTTTTCCTTTCAGCCACTCCATTATGCTATGGAGTATATTTGGCTGTTGTTTGCATGATAATGCCTTGTGATTTGCAGAAATTTACAAATTCTCTGGAGTTTTATTCTCCTCCTCCATTTCACCTGAGTGCTTTGATATATTTGCCACTTTGTTTTTCAGTTTCTGCCCTGAATTCTTTGAATTTTGCAAAAGTTTCAGACTTGTGTCTGAGAAAATAGATCCATATTTTTCTACTGAAATCATCAATAAACATTAGAAAGTAAAAGCTACCACCTATTGACTCTGTTTGCATTGGTCCACATAGGTCAGTGTGAACAAGTTCAAGATGTTGTTTGGTTTGATTGTAAGACTGTGGAAAACTAGTTCTCTTATGTTTTCCAAGTATGCAAGACTCACATGGGGGAATTTTCTCTTTAAAGATGGGAAGACCTTTGACCATGGAGTTCTTTTGAAGAAGACTTAGACTCTAAAATGGTAGATGTCCAAATATTGTATGCTAAACATTGTTTCATTCAGGTTTGATGCACTTTGTGCATATGGTTGACTCAGATTTGTAGTTCTGAGGGTAAGGGGAAACATCCTATTTGGAGTCATAAGGATTTCAGAAATCAATTTTCTGCTGGGTTTTTAATCATAAATTTTGCAAGATGCTCCCTCAAAAAGTACCTTATATCCATGTTCAATGAGTTGTCCTACACTTAGCAAATTATGTTTCAGATCTGGAACATGATAGACATTGTTTATGTCTTTCTTTACATTTTGTTTAGTAAGAATAGGAACAGTTCCTTTTCCTTGAACGTTGACTAAATAATCATTTCCAAGTGTAATATCAGATGATATTGAAGAATCGATGCATGAAAGTAATTCTTTTTTACCTGTCATGTGATTGCTGCATCCACTATCCAGCAACCAAAGATCTTTAGGTTGTTGTTCAGTCTTGTGGCACAAAAGAAACATACCTCCTGAGTTTTCTCCCGTGTGATTTGACACATGTGCTCTGCCTGAGAGTTGATCTACTTGCTTCTTCCTGCATTCAGATTCATAGTGCCCGTACTTTTTGCAGTAATAGAATTGTATGCCTGTTTTGTCATTTGACCTTCTCCCTCTGCCTCTTTGAGGCTGGAAATTCAAATGTTGATTTTGTTGTTGTTGTCTTTGACCTTGGAAATTTTGATTTGGATATTGTTGTCTATTACCTCCACTGGAGTGAGGGTTACTTTGACTGCTCACTCTTCCTGAGTGACCTCTTCTTCTTCCTCTACCTCTCCCTCTTCTAAAGGAGAATTGGGTTTTGAAAGCATTAGAGATTGACTCATCTGTGAGATGCAGTCTGGTTTCATGTGTCACCAGAGAACCAATTAGTTTATCTGTTGAAAAACTTGACAGATCCTTGGATTCAAGGATTGTTGCGAGAACCATTTCAAATTTCTTGGGTAAAATTCTAAAGATTTTCTCAACAATTCATTGATCAGTGATGGCTTCGCTAGTCAATTTGATCTGGTTCACGATTCCCATGACTCTGGTCATGAACTGATCCACATTTTCGGACTATGTCATCCTTAGAGTCTCGAATTGCGTCCACAAGGTCTGCAGTTTAACTGTTTTGACCCTGTCATTTCCTTGGTAGGAAGATTTAAGGATGTCCCAGGCCTGTTTGGAAGTACCAGCGCCTGTGATTTTAGAAAAAATCGATTCATCCACAAAATTTTGAATCCAAAATTTGGCTTTATTTTCTTTGTTCCTCAGTGTTGCTTGAGCAATTCACTGTGGATTTGTCATAGCAAAAAGGGCTGCTGGATCTAGTTCCACATATCCAAGATCCACCGGTTCCCATCACTCTTGTGCTTGCAAGAACGATCTCATCCGAAGAGACCAAAAATCATAATTCTTTCCCAGAAGAATCGTACCCTGAGTTGGTCCTAAAGAGCTAGACGACGCCATAATTTATTTATTTTTTGAAAAAAAAAAAATTGCAGTGAAAACAGAGGGGAATTTTCGTATTTTACCTTTGATCGTCGAAATGTCGATTTGTCGATGGCTGAAAAGAGCTTATCGGCCTTGAATTAGCCTTAGTCACCATGCAATGTGACCACGTGCCTTAACGTTAAAGCACTACGGGCTTTTTCGGTTCTTTGTCTTTCGAAATTGCCGAAATGCGAAATTTTCTTTTGGACGATTTAAAGGTCCAGATCTTCCTGTGATCTGACGGTCCAGATCTTATCGGGATATCACGAATTGGGATTTCGTGAACCCTGATGATGAGCTCTTCTGATTCCTCGATTCCCTGATCTCCGATTTACTGATGGCACTTTCCTTTCGAGAGATTTCCTGATATCTTTGATCTCCGCCACGTGTCCCAACAGATGGACAGCTCAAGTCTACTTCAGGGGTTTCCCCGTGGAGATTCCTGATCCCTCGTTTTGACGAGATGACGTCAGCTGGGCCCCACAATAGATCTTTCCTCCTGTAGGGATTTCGAACTTCGCAGTTCCGAAATGCTCGTGCTTTTTGTCCACAGGATTCACGAAACGCCGAATCCCGATGTGCCAATGGGCTCTCCTCTTTCGGGACTTTTTCGAGTCCTTGGATTTACACCACGCGTCCCCTCAAGATGGATGGTTTGCGTCCTTTCACAATTTCACGACTTGCGACGCCAAAGTTTCTATCAACTTGAGAACTCCAATTGCCGAAATGCCGACGGTTTCCTTGATGTCCACCACATGTCCAAACAAATGGACGGCTGAGATCTGATCGCTATTTCTTGAATCGCGATTTCGTGACTTTCGCCGTGGAGTGTCTTTCGTCAAGAGGACCTCTGATATCCCGAACTCTGAAATGTTGATGGAGTGATGGCCTGGATCTGCTGCCACCTGTCCTCTGAGATGGACGGCTCACAATCCACTCGGGATTTCGCGATACGTGATGTTGCGATTTCACATATCGGAGTTTTGGAGAGTAGTCTCCTTTGCTCGTCCAACTCCCGATCCTCGATTTTGCGATGGGACAAGATCAACGGCTCATGATCTTTAGCAATCCAACGGCCCAGAATGACTCGTAATTTCACGATTCATGAGTTCTCACATCAGTCTTCTGACCTTTACACCTGCGAGTCAGTGAAGTGATGCGATCTCACCACGTGTCTCTTGATGGACAGTCCAGATGATGTTGGGACTTCACAGGTCAAAAATTCCTTGGCGCTGCAGAGGATTAAACCTCGTGCACTATCTTGCGGATCCAACGGCTGTCGGGCCTCTGCGCAAGATTTAACGGATGAAACTCTTTCGCCTTTTCTGCGCTCTCCTCGTCCCTTCTGAACTGGTTTTCCACTTCGGATCTGTTGTTAGGATGAATCTTATGGCCGTGACTGTTGTTCTTTGAACCTGAGATGCGTTCTTTGCTCCTGTGGAAGAAAGATTTGTGAATCTTTCAAAGATTTGAAAGAAATACACGGATTCTTTGTTCACTGCTTCAATCTTTGACAGATTTGAGCGAATTTTGAAAAACTTTAAATGATGTTGCATTCTGCAGAAATCTTTAACAATTTTTAACGAATTCTTTGAGTTCTTTAAACGTTCTTCCGTTCTGCAGCTCTTCTTCATCAATCTTTGATGATTCTTGAAAAATGTGCAATAATCTTTAAAGTTTCTTCTTTCTCGGTCTCTTCTTCCTCATTCTTTCGAGTGTAGTATGCTCTGCAACCTCTGCAAGATTCCTACGTTGATCTTTTGAACGTAAGACGATCTGCTTCCTCGTGGAAGTTTTTTGTGAGGATCTTTCTAGAGTATGACGAACGGCTCTCCAAACCTTGTGAAAGAGACTGTATCGCGTGCTCTCAAGATCAGTGAAGCTCTGCGCTGTGAGGATCGTGTTGCTCTCCATAATGTGTGAAAAGGCTTACTGTTGTAGCTCTGATACCATGATAAATTGTGAAGAAAAGAGAAATGCAGAGAGAAAAGAATAGAACATTATATTGAAATGTATGAAGAAGTACTGAAAAAGTTACAATGCAATGGGAGATTGTTGAGCTAAATAGGCTCAAGCAAATCAAGAATAGAAAGTATAGCTGGCCAGGACAACTGGTAGTGTACAGTCAGGCTGTTGAGGTTACATTATATTTAACAATTATGAATCCCCCATCAGTGAAAAATGCGAGCTGCCATCAGTTTGTAAAAGATATGTCAGGAAGTAAATACAGTGAGCTTTGACACCTTCCATCCATCTATATACCTGTCATCCATCTAGAAAAGAAAAAAAACATTTTGAGCTATTCAATAGTGTCAAAACATTACTCTAATCACATACTCCACTATTAATAATATAAACTTAACAATCAATTGCACAACACAGTAATTTGTGAAAAAGTAAACAAACAAACGTACATCTTTATAAAAACAGTGAAGTTAATACTTCAAATCATAACCCTTCATTTCCTTCATTTATTGTGATCAAGAAGAATATTCACTCCAGATTTAATCCTATCCATAAAAAACTAATTAAGGATTAAAAATGTATTAAAAGTTCCCATTTCTTATAGGTGTACGCCTATAGGCCTAAAAATGAAAATGTGAACTAAACTTATGTAATTTTTCCTATAATCTTGTATATCTTATAGATCTTACAAAATATTCAAGATTCAAAGTAAACTTTTTCAGATGAACTTGTGATATTGTAAGGGCTTCACATGCTTAACATTTACTCACCGTCTTAGGTCCTATTTTTGCAATCTCTCCCTACTCTAGATGTTTCGGGATATTAGATTCGGCTATGGATTTTTGGCAAGAAACACGAAAATCACTTCATTGCTTCACCTTGAAACTATGTCTAGGGATGAAGCTTTTCTAATTCAAATCCAATGGGATGTTTTTGGAGTTTCCATGAACCTTGAAATCATTCTCACTCCATAAATAATATCAGGTCTTGTTTCTGTTAGATACATAAGACTACCTACCATTATTTTAAACAGTGTGGGATCCACTCTAGACCCTTCATCTTCCTTTCTTAACTTTAATATTGTTATGACAGGTGTGGGATACCTTGGAATTTATCATGTTGAATCTTTTCAAAATTTCATGTGCATACTTAGTTTGTGAAGTAAATATACTAGCTTTGGACTCGTGGAATTTAATACCCAAAAAATATCTCCTAAGCCCCAAATCAGTCATTGACTTAAATTCTTCTATGCCAAAAGCACCTGTAAAAATAAAATCATCTACTTATAAGAAACAATTAACATATTACCTTTTTGATTTACATTGATGTACAATTTTGGCTCACAATCACTCTAATGAAATCCATTCTGTGTGACGTAGGAATCTATGTGACTCTACCAAGCTCTGGGAGCTTGCTTTAACCCATACAGTGCCTTCTTCAATCTGTATACTTTGTTTTGTTGTCTTGGAATCTCATATTCGTGTGGTTGTTCCACATATACTTCTTATTATAAATGTTCATTGAAAAAGGTTGGCTTTAGGTTCATTTGATAAAAAAAACATTTGTTCTACTCAGCGATGGCCAACACAATTTTTACCATGTCCATGCATGCAATCGACAAAAATGTTTCATTGAAATGAATTCCAGGTTGTTTTGTAAAACCTCTTGCAACTAACCTTTCTTTGTGTTTTTGCACATTTCCTTCTGCATCTTGCTTGGTTTTATAGATCCACTTGACACTTATCACATGTTTTTATTCAGGTACATCTACCAATTTCGATGTCTAATTATTCTCTATGCATTTGATTTCTTCATCCATAACCTGTTCCCATACATCATCTTTGACAACTTCTTCAAAAATTAATGGATCGTCTATTTGTGAAAACAATGAAACACCTGAAAATGAATTTGTTGTGTCAACATTATAGATGTCATGCATATTTCTTGTCTTTCTTGGTAACACACTTGCTAATGTTGGATCTGGAGATGAATAACTACTTGGAGTGCTTTCTAGAGTTTGTTGTGATCTATGTGTGGATTGCACACCTGCTGATCTTCCTAGAGTATTTTGTGTTGGGTTTTTTGTCACAGTTCCAAGAGTAGAAGGAACTATGCACTAAATTGTACTTGGTGTTTGAACCACTTCATCTTCTGTCTCATAATACTCTATAGAATCAATAATTATGACTACCCTTTCTATGATTCCATCCCATGCTTCATTATCCACAAATTGAACATCATGACTAATTATTAATTTTCTTGCAATAGGATCATACAACTTGTATTATTTTGTATCATCAAAATATCCAAAAAATATACATTTATGTCCTTTATTATCCAGCTTCTTTCTCAGCTCATCTGGAACATGTGTGTATGTGGCATAACCAAAAAAATTTAAGTGCGACGCATTATGTTTCATACATCTCTAGGATTCTTGAGGAACTTTGTTTTTCACACTCTTTGTCGGACATATGTTTGTAATGTATACTAAAGTTTCTACTGCCTCAACCCAATACTCATTTTACAAATGTTTGACAACCAACATATTGCACACAATTTCCATGATGGAGTGATTCTTCCTTTTTGCGACACCATTTTGTTGTTGTGTATACAGCACAATGAATTTCTTTTAGATGCCACAAACTCTACAAAAGTTATGAAACTCTCTTGAAACATATTCACTTCCTCTGTCAGTTTTTAGAACCTTGAATTAATAACCACTCTACTTCTCCACAAGTGATTTAAACTGATGAGAACAACCCAATGCATCAAATTTATATTTCAAGAAATAAATCCATGTCTTTCTTGAGAAATCATCAATAAATGTCAAAAAATATGTACTGCCTCCTATAGATGGTGTTTGCATTAGTCCACAAATATCTGAATGTATTATTTCCACTGGATCTTTTGCTCTGTATGATCTTCAAACTTGAAAAGACTCTCTATGTTTCTTTCCAAAAATACATTCTTCACATATTCTTTCTGATTTTTTGATTAATGGAAATTCTTTCATCCTATCCTTTGTATGTAGCATCTTTAGACCTCCAAATTTAAAATTCTCAAATATGAAATACCATAGCCAAGAATCATCCTACACTTCATAATCGAATATTTCCTACATCTCTACACCACTATCTTCTTTTTCCTCAAGACTATGCACACTAGCTTGTACTTGCTTGGAAAGACATGCACTTTCTACTATAAATGCACTGCCAAATTGTGCATATTTTATGTCATAGACAACTTTTGTTTTTTTTCTCTTCATGGCAGGATTCAATGTCAATGGAAACATTTTGTTTCTTTTCATATGAATTCTAGCAATAAGTTTATTACTGGGAGATTAATCCATAATAACACAGTGATTATCTTCCATGTAGATTATGTATCCTTTTATAAAATCTCTCTCGTGATCATCAAATTATGTTTTAGACCAGAAACATAATATACATCATGCATAAATTTGTGTTATCCTTGTTTAGTTAAAATCTTAATACTTCATTTTCCTAAGACAGTGACTTGGATATATGTTCCAAGTGTAACTTTAGTTTGGACTAAGTTATCTAAACTAGAAAAAAATCATATGTTTCCAGTCATATGATTACTACAACGTGAATCTAAATACCATATGTCATATGGAATTTCTTGAGCAACATTACATTCAACGGGTGGGACTAGGAATTTCTTCAGTGGGCACCATAAACATAGTATAGGAGGGAGTATTTCCATTGTTTTAAAGATCTTGTCCTTGCTTGTTTTGATTATACTGTCTCTTTCTGCATTCATGTTCATAATGTCCATACTTTTTCTATTAATGGACTGAATATTTGATTTATCAATTCTTTGATTACTTGAATGACTGGAATTTGGATTTCGACTTCTTCCACCAGTATTTCACCGCATATACCTCTAGCAACTTCTTCCTCTACCTCTAGAGTGTGTCCCCCTTCCTCTTCCATGACTTATATATGATTGTACGAAAAATGCATTTTCTAATGACATATTTGACCTATTTATTCTTTATTCATGATTAATGAAGGAATCTTGCAGTTCATCTAAACTAAGTTGACTAATGTCTCAGGTCTCAAGTCTTTTCTCTCTACCACAATCACAAAAAGGGTATAAAATTTAGGAGGAAGACTCCTAAGTACCTTCTCAACAAAATTTCTATCCTCTATGGTTTCTCCATGAGATTTAATCTAATTTATCACGACAATAACATGGGCATAAAATGAATCTACAGTATATGTATCTTTCATTGATAGAGTTTCAAAATATCTTCTAAGAATTTGTAGTTTTGAAGTCTGGACTTTGTCCATACCTTGATAAGAAGTTTGCAATATGTCCCAGGATTCCTTAGCTTGCTTTGTTGAAGCAACTCTTGGGAGTATGATTTCATGCATGGCTTGATGTATGTAAAACATTTCATTTCCATCCTTCTTCCTTTGATATTTCAAAGCATACTTATCAACCTATGTTAGAGCATTTTATGTTGCCTAATCTGCTAGTTCCACATAATCATTCTCGACTATTTACCATACATCCTAACCCTGAAATAACGCCTTCATGGTCAATGACTATAAATCATAATTTTTTCCTCTAAAAGTAGGAGGTTGCACATTTAAGTAGAAGCCATGATATCTCCTTCCAATAGAGTTGTTTCTCTGATAAGCCTACTTTGATAGAACCTTCTTTGATAGAACCTACTCTAATACCAAATCTTAGTTTTACAATGCGCAAACAACCTCTGTGTCGTGCAGTTACAAAGACCACACATAGAAACTCTTGATTATTGAACTCTCAGGACTTACCGCACAAATCAAAGACCACTCAATATACTACACACTGTGATGAAAAGACTTAATAAAATAATTTCTTCACAGTGTGCTAATCTTTAACACATAAACTCACAAACACAATAGAAGCTCATAAACACACATCAATTTGTCAACACACACAAAAATATTACTCCAATGACTCTTGAATTACTTTTGCAACTTACAAAACATAGATCTTGAACTCTCATACTTATTTGACTCTTGAATTTTTTTTTACTATAATAACATAGCTATATAATTTGGATGATAACTTATAGGCAATTTAGATTTGTAAAGAGAATTCATAGCTGTACCATCTAATTTAGCATTTACTAAATTTATTCATACTTAATACAAACCATAAACATAATATAATTTGTAAAACATACATAATTATGTTTAAATTAATTTGTGATATAATAATGTAATGCAAATAAGACTATATATTACAAATAAGACTATACATTACAATGAATCCAAGTTACACATTTGAGCTTTATATTTTTGAGTAAATGGTGCAACCCGTACCTACAAGCCTGTTAACAAAGCTACACATTAGATCTTCAAAAAAATCACCAAGAACAATATAAATACAAGGATATAAATACCTTGTATTCAAGGATATCAGAGATTCATACCAACTCAATGCATCTGGTTTTATATATTGACAATATTTTCATGATATATAAACACTTTTCTCGTATATGGTGAAATTCCACGGGCCTAT
>JASDQU010105759.1:90515-104324 GCA_032191745.1 Picea mariana | reverse complement strand
TATATATATATATATACTTTTCTCTTATATTTTTGCATGAATGGTGCAACTCTACAACCATGTTTACAAAGCTACACAACGAATCCATCAATAGAAATATGAATGGTGCAATTCCACACGCCTGCTAACAAATCTACACAATACATCTTCAAATAATCATGAAGAACAATATAAATACCATGTATTGGATGATGTCAGAGATTCGCATCAAATCAACTCAAAGCAAGCATTTGACATCTTAAAAAAGCTACACAGTGTCTTCAAATCATCAATAACAATACAAATATCATATTGTAAACAATATTATAATAACTATTAAGATAAATACCTCAAATCAGCTAGGTGAGTGAGAGGTAATATAAATACCTCATATGAACTAGGTAAGTTATCTATGGATTTTCTAGCTAAATTTGGTTTTATTTCTTTAGATTCTGAGAAAGCAGTTAAACTTGGCTTGATTTCTTTGGATTTTAATGTCTTTCCATTCTGAAAACCCTCCTTCATCTCATGAGGAAAACATCTACAAGACAATGGCAACAACATTCTTATTGTTCAATAAACCGGAGATTACAACCAGCAACGTGGAGAGGGCTTGAATCCCTGGCTCAATATTTGTCTCTCCTGCATACATAACGATAAGTAAATAAAAGTCCAAAAATATGAAATAAATATTTATTATATAATATGGAGATAGTGTGTCCAAATAACAAAGTTAAATGTCTTTCAGTGATCAAATTTGAAGAACTATTTTTATTTTTAATTGCAAGTTGAAGGATATATATTGGCTCAACTTTTCTATGATCAAAAGTTGAAAACTATATGTATTTCAATTGACAAGATTAAACTAGGTACACACTTCAAAAAAAATATTTTAAATAAAATATTTCCCTTCCAATTATTTAAAATGTTAAAATTTAATGAACAACCACATAGATAAGTTGTCAAATGGGTTTATCTTGGAGGATGGTTGTCACTCTCCCCACCTAAGTTCAAAATCACAATATAAAACTTTAGACACATCATAAAATCAATTTTTTTTGTGAACATCTATGTATCTTTCTTAACCATGGGATTCATGCTCATTTTAGATCTAATTAAAAACAAAAAATTGGCATAGATCTTGAAGTCTTTGTTGGAGTATAATAATTCTATCTACATACTATAAAAGCAATGAAAAGACCATACTTACGTTATAGGCCTCTAGGGACATGACAATCTAGCATGAGTGCATCCATTGAAAATGATTTAAGATAATATGTTTATGTTTTTCAGCTTCCCAAGATCCATCGAAACACATAACTAAATGGAATTAGCCAATAAAATCACCAACTATGTTAATTTTTATTAAGGCTATTGATTATTCACTTTATCTTTCAAACCATGTGAAAATGCATGAAAGAGTGGGATGTTAGAGCATAATCCTAATGCATAAGTTTGATGAACATAAAAATTGTGTTACCTTCTCCCTAGCTTTCTTAAGAATCCCAACCAAGTTAAAAAAAGTTGCTAGAAACAAGAAGAAGATACACCTCCTTGATCTTTGACTTCAGATGAGGGAAGGGGAAGCCAATGTTGCTAGGAACAAGAGGAAGATAACAAATGAAATGACACTATGGAAAACATGAAGTATGTTAACTAAATGTGATGTAGATTCCTATATTGACAAGTATCAAAAATGCTCATAACAAGTGAATTCAAGTGGGGAGTCACAAAGACAATGTGTCTAATATTTTTTAGTAAAGTTTCATTAAGTGACACATAAAATATGTCAATAGGATGGTAGAATATTTATCTATGTGTAAGCTATATGATGGATTTAACACGGTACAGTGTATTAAGTAATATATAAGAGCCAACTAAAACATATAAGATTTTACTCTTTAGATTCCAAAGGTAAGTATATGGTGATGAACCAATGCTCTTTGACCAACCAAGCATTGGAAGTGAGGACATTGATGGGTTATTGAAAATCTAACCCTTCTTTTGACATTTTATGATATTTGGTGTCTTTCATAAATAACATGAATAAAAATGATTTCAAAAATTTATTCTTTTTAAAAATGTTTTTTGAAATATCCTTTTAAGACAACTTTGAACCACTTAAAAATGCAAAAAGGGGTTAATTTTGATAGCTAATGTAGACTTAGTGAAAATTAAAACAAGTTATGCAATTATTTATACTTTTTCCAAACCCTAATATGCAACTATTTATACTTTTTGCAAACCCTAATACATTCCCTAGAAATGTTGGCAACCTTACATACATACTCAGAATAAATGATTTATCTCTTTATTTCTAATAACTTAAGGAATAAGGTTTTTTTTAAATATTGTAGGCTAAATGTTATATGATGATTTTTGGGGTGACATTTGTTCAAAATCTCATTAAAAATTGTTAGATTAGTAAATTTGAATGATTATTTCTGTATAATCAGAATGCCTCAATAATTTGATTTATCAGTATGCTGAATCCATTTCTATATTTAGAAATAGAATTTTAACAACAAAAAATAATAATTCCCTAAAAACCTTTTTATAAAACAGCTAGAAAATATCATTTTAAATTAATGATGAACATGTAACCGACATGTTACGTTTTCCATAACACCTTCTGAACTTTCCTGCCGGTGTCTTACGAATTGTAATCGGCATTTTATATATTTGTGCAGTGTGAAAGAGGTGCGTTTTATATATTTGTGCAGTGTGAAAGAGGTTTCTTGGCGTCGCTTGCGTCAAAGAGACGACTGAAATAAGGCGACATAAAGTGCTAAAATCAAATTTGCTCTTTTCGTTGTTGTGAAGATGACGTTGAAACTATCTCGTTAACATCCATGATAACAATCCTCATCGCGCGTCTTCTTTTAGATCATTGAATGTTAGTATTCTTAAAGATTATGATGACTAAAAGTAGATACGTGGTTGGAACCAAAGCTTTTTTTAGACTGAAGGGGGCCCTGGTGGCCAGAATTTAGAATGTAACATACAACGCAAAGGAATATTGTCAAATAAAAAATGCTAAAACACTATCGCCATTTCCTTTTGGCAGCTATCTTATTTTGTTTTATTAAACCTAGCGTTATGAAACCTACCTTATTTTGTTTAATTATACCTTATTTACTTTTATAAATAGCCCGGCCAGCAAGCTAGGAAAGGGAAGAGTCGTATAAAACCCTATTTTGTTTTTAACAACAACATATCCTCGTTTTAGCGAGGGAAGAATGACAATGGAGAAGAATAAGTTATAAAAGGAATGTCGAACCCTTTTAGGGAATAGTGGATCATGCCATTCATTTCTCCGGCATTCATTTGAAGCTAACGATAAAAGTAAATGCAAACTTAAGCTTGTAACTATGTTATGATAAAAGTAAATGCAAACTTAAGCTTGTAACTATGTTATTTTAGTAACGGAGGTTTACATATAAACAAATTATAAAATAAAAATAAAAAAATTTAAATTTAAATTTATTTATTTAATTAAAATTAAATTTTGGGTAATAATATTTAATCCATATCATCTCTTTAAAGTAAAATTAAATTCATTCATATAATAATCCAAAACATTTTTTTAGTAACATTTTTTTTACCACAATATTACTTTTGGTTAATTTTAATTACTTCTAAACATAAATACTTTAAATATACATCTTTGCATCTATAATTCATAATCAATTTTAAAAATCATAATTATTAACTTTTTATAATAACAAAATGGTTTGAATTTTCCCACCTACTTTTTTGTAAACTGGAAATTATTTACAGCATTTTAATTACTTCTAAACATACATACTTTAAATATACATCTTTGGACTTATAATTCATAATCAATTTTAAAAATCATAATTATTAACTTTTTATAATAATAAAATGGTTTGAATTTTCCCACCTACTTTTTTGCAAACTGGAAATTATTTACAGCATTGTACTAACAGTGTAGTTTTAAGTAACATTTAACACAAACAAAAGAAACTAAGAAATCAAACTTTCTAGTTTTTTCACAATAAATTTGTTTTATTGATAAATATTTACTTAAAAAAATATTAATCTGTTATCAAAATATTAAAAACATATTATGACATAAAAATGAAATAAGAACATCTAATTTGAAAAGACATCTCAATAACAAAGAATTAAATGCATTGATATTATTTGTATATTTAATACATTTAATTTATATATGTTAAGCTATATATATCATTTAATTTAAAAGGTATTTAAATGGAATGGAATATAGAAAACAATATGCAGTTTTTAATAGAGTAATAAATGCTACATAGATTGAAATATACACTTTCTGATATAAAAGATTTCAAATCTAACAGTATATATCCCAACTTATACAATTTTTATTACTATGATGTTAAATACATTGTTTGTATCCTAGTATATATAACATTAAATGCCCTCCTCCCAAATATTTCTATTAACTTGTAAATCTCATCCTATGTACTATTTAAATTCATAAATATAAATAATGGGGAATCAATTTTTAATAAATAACCAATTTTTGAAACATTCTAAAACTAAAACTTATATTAACATTAAAAATCTAAATATTAAGAACATTTTTTTATAATATTATAAAATTTACATGATTTGTCACCTTTATATAAATATCAAAAGAGTTTAAAAAATGTGAAACTGAACTTATGTAATTCTTCGTATAATCTTGTATATCTTATAGATCTTACAAAATATTCAAGATTCAAATTAGACGTTTCCAGATGAACTTGTGATATTGTAAGGGCTTCACATGCTTAACATTTACTCACCGTCTTAGGTCCTATTTTTGCAATCTCTCCCTTCTATAGATGTTTCGGGATATTAGATTCAGCTATGGATTTTTAGCACGAGACACGAAAATCGCTCCATTGCTTTACCTTCAAACTATGGCTAGGGATGAAGCCTTTCTAAATCGAATCGTAGGTCCTGCAACGAGAATGAATATGAAATGACGTAAACAAATAGTACATGGCAATTTTACAAAGATGTTCTCCTAATCTTTATAGGGACTAAAATATTTCCGGGAAGCTTATAATGACGACAAATATACATAGATATATCAAAACAACATTTTAATTATGATGTGCAATGGAAACAATTTAAGAAACATGCCATCTATGGAAGAGCTTATTCCTCTTGAGAAAAGTTCCAATAGATAGCTTTTTAGTCGTTCTGTAATCCATACATCGTGTTTATATTCTCTACATATCTGATACAGACATAGCATTTCCGTCGTTCTGTACTGCATATATCATGTTTATATTCTCTACATATCTGATAGAGTTACATGTATCTTTGTATCAATAAATTCACCTTACACGAATAATCTACAGCGCACAATGAACACTAAGTTTGGCTAGTGTTTGCCATAAATGTTGTAGCCTTTACAAGATTATGCTAGCATACACCCTAAACTTTCAGGGTTTGAATTTTGCCTCAGAAAACGATTAAGGAAGAGAATCTATTCTTGTCTGTAATAGAAACTGTAACAACCCCATCGTTACGATTACAAGTGATGCAAGCAAAAAAAAAAAATGTTTTTAGGAAAGAAGGTGACAATGACAATAAATAAACAACATAACTTTATAAAAAACACAACTCACACATTCAGGTGGCAGACAACTATGACACAACATACTAGCACATCATGCAACCAGAAAAATCAAGCGATAATCTAGAAAAACCAACGGCTACCCACCCAACACCAAGAAGTCAATGCCTACAAGCTAAAGGAGAACCTCAATAATCCCGACACAACGGCCTTACGACCCGTAAATAGAACCCACCCTGCGATCGAGAGTCAACACAGAAGTTACCAACAAGCACCACCATAAAAACAACACCCATCAATCAGATTGGGTGATGTGTGATCCTAAGCCGGGATATGGTGTACGCGTCTTAATTCAAGCGCACAATGATACAATATTAAGAACTTAGGTTGCCACACTATGGTGGGTGCGCTAGGGACCTAAGCACAACTGGACGCATTCCAATCCTTCGTCCCAACATAAAATCCAGTGAGGAAACAACCTTACAAAAATACATCCAACAATTCCAATAGGTCCTTAACTAGATCCCTTAAGGTTGCTATGAGGCGATGTTCCTAGTACTCAATCAACAATAAGATTGACGTAAGGAATAAACCATTAGGGGTGACCAACACATTAGCATGCTTAAACTGTTGATCTAAAAGCAAAGCGGTTGTTGATCTAAATGGAGGGGTAACTTCCCTGCTCATAGTTAAATCGCCAAAACCTGCTATCTCGCCAATGAAACGGAACTATATCGCTCTCTTGTGTGATTATACTTGCGGTCCTTAAATATAATTTGTTGTCCTTTAAAAGTAAAACTGAAACAATAAAGTTTCCTAAGGAGGATATCACTATACAATAAACGTAACCAAAAGGGAACATGTCTTCTAAAAATTGTAACATGTCTTTTAAACGGAGTTCTCCATCTAGTAAGAAATGATAAAATCATAATGTAAGGAGAATCACAAACTGAATTAGCTATCTAAAATACATTGCTATTCCTTCAGGTTCATTGTCTTAACTACATAAGGCTAAAAGGATAATGTTGTCAATTAATATGCTATCCATTAAGGGTTTGCTATCTATTAAGGTTCGTTGTACAAAATCTAGAACATTGCTATTTAATAATGGTTCGTTGTCCAAAATCTCCATACACACATTTAATGAAATCAGAAGGCAATTATATTCATATTTATTAATAATCTCGTTGCCAGGAAATTTAAATGCAACAACCATCAAACGTGGCCAAGCTCAGCCATGAGTTAGCGACGGTTTATACTAACGTTGTCCATCAAAAACGTGACAATGATGTCTGTTCCACACGTGGAATTAAAGAGGTCAAAAATCTATGAAGAGGTTGTTTGTCAATAGTTTGGCTACCAAATAAAGTACACAACGTTGTCCACAACTCTTCAATTTGTTAGACACAAAAAAAATGTAGTTGTCCATAAACTTTTATTTAATCGTTAACCACAACTAATTCACTGATTTTATCGAAGAAAACGTAGACAAAACAAGGTTAAATTCCCAGTGATTAAAGGTTAACTTTCAGCTAAAAGGTGGGTAAAAACACAGGTAACAATTGATGACCCAAGCATGCTGTCTATTAAACAAATGGTGAGATTTAGTCTATTAAAGAAATCTTGCTGTCTAAAAGCTAATGTCATTGTCATCACATTAAGAAGGTGCTAACTATTCATTTCGTTGTCATACAAATATAATTAAATCGTTGTCCAAAATGTTGCAACACTCTGAATGCATTAACCCACATATAAAAAACAATCAAATTTTATCGTTGTAGTTTTAAGCGAGTTAGCCCTGACATCCAATAATTTTAGAAATCATTGTCATTAAATACAGGTTCGTTCTCCAATCACTGCCATGCATGTGCAGGTTCGTCTATCACAGATTCTTACTGTCTATTTAGAGATAAAACTGCATCCATAAGCAATGAATGCATGCAGACACATAGTCCTACACGTAGTCACTCAATGTAATAAACACGTAGGTATGTCCTCACGAAATCCACTGGTAAAAATGGTGGTGCAATAAAGAGCTAAAAAAACGCCATCCAAAAAAATAGAGAAATCACAAACTATCAAGTAATTCGAGAATGCAACGGTTTGAAACAAATCTCTTTTATCGAAAGGCTTGAGCAACTTCCTGAAGCGATTACACCACGAGGGCAGGGGTAGCTCCAAGAGAGATATTATTCAAGGGATAATTCAACAGAAAAACAAGACGACCTGCTTGTTTCAAAAATGATGAATTCAAATTGTTGGGTTCAAAGAATTAAATCGATAGGACTAAATAAAAAGGATCACTCGAAAAGCTTATTTTAAGGATTCTATCAACATTAAAAACAAATTCTCTTCTCAAGGATAAATTCGAAAGGGTGTGCAACCTTCTGAAGTGATTACACGGCGAATTTTTTTCAACAGTAAAAACTAAATGAAAACTTGACTCATTACTGGTCATTCGAAAAAAAAAAAAAAAATCGAACTCTAATCAATTAAAATACCTCGATGCGCTTCATGATACCATAACCTTTAAACTATAACCATTTCGGCCAAAAAGAATGTAGGCGATGAATCCAGGGTGAAAAGGAAAAGCAGTAGAAGATCGCAGCAAGGAATAAATCAATCGCAAGATGACGCAATACAATCAACCAAGCAAGAAAAATCAGAAGGGGTAGACGGCTAGCAGGAACATCATTTGCTCATCATCCACGCACAGAAAAGTAGGGCGTTGAGATCCATGGGTCTATTAATGTCGAAGTGACGATCATAGATCAGGCTCCTGGTGGACTGCTCAGACGCAAACTAATAATCTAGGGATGAAGGCAATGTAAACCGCAATCATATAAACAATAAACCTCAGGATGGTAAAGACATGCGAGGATCAAAGGCCATGGGAAATAAATCAAGATCATGCCAAGGCTATGGGAAATTCAATCATCAACTAGAATGCTAAGACCATGATAATATTTACCTAATTAAGCATACAAAACTGAAATCATAAATCATACTAAAAATATACCACACAGAAATAAAGGAAGCATATCATTGCCCAGTCGCCCGCTCTGAGTTGATGTCCTACACGCTCCGTGCAACTCTCTCTTGCCGACTGATAAGACTTCATTGGTACCTCCCAACAAATGCTAGGGGTACTCTTCTTCCCCCTAATCCCCATGAGCCGCAAATGGGCCACACACACTAACTAGAGAATCAACTAGCTCCCAGCTTTCCTCGCAAGGCCGAGATACCACTCCTCGCCGAGATGGGTATCCCAACTCCCAGAAGATAATTCATTCAAGTATAGATTTCTGCAGTGTAACGTTATGCCCAATAGAAGAGATCCTGCATCCTTCTCCTCTCTCCATTTTATAGAGTTTCAAATTATTTTGCTTTCCCAAAATCCCATTTAATTTAATGTTTAATAAATTAATTCATAATAATCCTCCTCGTACATGTGTCACCCATCCCCTTCATTCCTCCAAAAACTAATTTATTTAATTAATTAATTACCCTTATTTCCCTCACCCACCTAGAGTCACTCCTAGAATCACTCCTAGTTATCCCCAAATTCCCTTACAGGTTTTAATGACCTTCCCCATTACCAATTTGCTAGTTCAGTTTAAATTAAAAAGTTCTTAAATGCTAGATACCTTACTATGTTTGACTTTCTGCTTTTTCCCTTGTGTTTCCCTTCCCCTTTTATGTTTCCCTCTTTTCCTAGTTTCCTAATTATTTTAGATTTCCATCTTTCCCATTTTCATTTAGAACTCAATTTGGCAGGTGTAGAAATTAAATTTTTCCCCTTTCCCTTTTTAATTAATAAATTTTAAATTATCATAATACAATTAAACAATTATTTCCCCTTTTTAAATTTTATCCCAATAGATTTTTATGAATCATTTAAATTTATTACTCCCACCTTCTTACAAGATTAATGAGGATTATCATCATTTTTTACTTTATTTTTGTTTTTGTAAATATATATTTTTATTTATATATATCTTTTAAATGGATAGATAAATTATGCCACGAGTAATTTTAGACCTAGATTTTAATTCTCATGTTGGGCAAGATTTTATTAGGGAAATTGTTTTAAAAATTCTTATCACATTATTCATCCTAAGGACATCTAGGTTCATTCATTTATCATTAACAACGCGACGTGCCCTTTAGGACGCACTAGGTGGTCCAAGTGTGCCACTTGCCTCTTTTTGTTTCTCGTGCACGACGTGCCCTTCAGGATGCACCACATGCTCCAGGGATGCCACTCGCCTCTTGAATGACTTGGTAGACAACAAAACCCCTGGAGTCAATGCTTCGCTAGGTGAACTTGTGGAAGACTAAGGGTGTGATATCTCCAACAATAAAATATTTTTGAAATTTAAATTTATTGGAAATTTATTCTGTTTTTAGTATATTCAAATTTGGAAATTTTTTGCCATTTATGGTAATTTCAAATTTCGAATTTAATAGTTGTAATTAATTATTATGATTGCTGGGAAGAGACCTGATTTGACGCAATTAACTATTTGACTATGACAGTTGTATGAAAACAAAATATTTTATATTGATTGCAGGAGGACAAATGGAACAACCATGTTGAATTTAGCTGACCATGACTCCATGAGTGGGGAACATGTTGGAACTACCCCTAGACTGATTGTTACAAGTGGAAAATCAGTGATTTGGCCATTAGAAAACCAAAATTAGGGATTTAGAAAGCTGCAAAAATCCCCAAGGGAGGGAAAAAGACCTAGGCAAACTGATAAATAGCATATGTAAGGAGGCAGGACGCTGCCGAGTATGCTAGAGAAAGAAGACTACTGGTTTTATTGTTGTTATGAACACTGCAGTTTGAGTGAGAGGCAAGAGCAACCTATTGGAACTGAAATTCATTGCTGAGAAGGAGTTATGTTTTCAATTTTTCCTTCATGGACTCATTGTCACGCTAGGGGGTGAACTGTGCAAGTTATTTTGAATGCTCGGTTCTACGGTTGGGAGGAATGTGGTTTTTCCCTTTGTCCTTTTGTTAGTTAGTTCAGATATGTTACTCTAATCCTTATCTGTCTGAATGATTTTATATCTGATGCACTATACATGTTAAATCTAAACTGAAATGATTCTCTTTATCTATTTTAATGATCGTATAATTGATGTAAGGTACTAGTTGTATCTAAATTTAAGTATTTATGTCTCTGTGGGATGAATTAGTTATAAATATAGTGAAATCATTAAAATCTGTATGCATTCAATAACATGAGCGAAGACTGTTCAATTACATGAATATGTGCAGTCCACTCTACTATAGAATAGTTATAAATCATTTCTGAAATCATCTCCTGGAAGCCTCTACGATTGAATTAGAACATGTACGAAAGTTATAAATCATTTGATATCCTCCTAGAATAATCAAATGGATTTGTATGATTAAGTTATGGAGATGTTCCCTGAAATTAAAACTTAGAGAAGAACCATATATGTATCAATGGACTTAAACGAACAAACCTATTTACAGGTATACATCTAGCTCTGTAATTAAATCATTTAAGTTCAATTATATATATGCATCAATGAACTTGGAAGAGCAAATCTATTTACAAGTATACATTTAATTCTGCAATTTAATTCCTAGACAGAATTTCCTAGACAGAATTATCTATACAGTTGGATTTGAATAGAACTAGAATAATGAAGTATATAGGAATGAACATAACTAAGGGAGAAAGTCACTCTAAACCCAATGATATAATTATATGAATTTCCTATTACACGAATGAAAAGTTATGTATGCTAGTATTCTACTACAGGAAAGTGAATAATGATTTTAACAGATACAATATTGACACACGACACAAACATAATGTATACATATTATATATGCTTTGAACAATCACTATTGTCTATACAAAGGTACGGTATTCCAATTTGACTATATCGAGATTCTTGTTGAGAGAAACAAAAGTTCTTAAAATTTGATGACTGTATCATTACTATGTTTCGAGCAAACAATTGTGAGATTGTAAGATATACTTTAAATTCCTTATTATTCACAAAAACTATTTAGGAAATTATAGATTAAACTCAATCTATTCAAAAAAAAAATTGAAATTGTTTGAAGGACAAGAATCGATAAAACTCAGAAATCTAGAGATGTGAAACCCTTTTTCTTGAACGCTCATCTTTGGGTAAGTTTGGAAGATAAGAAATGAGTTAACGAGAGATCATTCATATAGACATTAATGAAATCAAGAAAATCGTGGTTCCTGTAACTTAAATAAAGATTCTTGAATACATGAATTTACAAAGGTAACAAACAGAACACTGAGGATAATTTTTTCTGAAAATCTTTTTCTTTAAAACAACAAGTTTCCTCTGATGATAAGATTAATAGATTAAAGAATTCCCTCTAACAGTAAACTTGGATCTAGTTTTGCCAATTCTAGTGTTTAAATAACAGTTTATTTCCCTACACCATGCATGACTGTACCCATTTCCCTTAAATGGAACAATAACGAAAACAAATCAGGGTTTAACCCTCAGACATCCGATACAGGAAATCAGAGCAAGGGAAATGTTACTTAATATCAAGAGAAAGCTATGAACAAAAGCATGGCCTCGATGCTTTGGAATTGAAGAGATAGTTTGAGAGCCACTATCACAGAACCCGAGTACATTTGTCACAATGGGTAGGGGCCGACACCTGCACCTTGGGTGGTCATAAACCATGTAAGTTTCATCACTAAAAAACATTAGAAAAATAGAGAGTAAGACTTTAAACTTAGATTGAAAGGTAAATTAATAACCACAACTATGTTTGGTGATACTCAACATAAGAGCCGAAACTCAACGTCCACCTGTTGTCGCGCCCCTGTCTTATAAATGACCCTGGCTGAGGGGGAGGATGGTCCATGGAACTTCTGATGGGTACCCTCGCAACAGGAAGAGTCCCATCATTAATACAGAGAACCATATTTTTTTTATCAATTACCTTGAAAATAAAATAATAGCAGTGCGAGTTCAAGATTTACACCTTCTTAATAAACCCTTTTACAAACATATCGAAGAGCATAAGGAAAAACATCATACACAAAGTCAAGATAATTCTCGCAGAAGGTACTCTAACATAATGAGAGATAGACCCTCGTTAACCCACTATCATAGTTCAAACTGTATGTATTAGTCACAGATAAAGTCAGAGACGTTAAGAGATAGACTTGACCCTATTTTTAGAACCTTTACCTGGCATAGGAAAGGACTTCTCTAAACTATTCTAAGTTACTTTCAAATACAGTTACTAGCCACGGGGTCAAAACCATAAATAATTCCATGAGGACACAAACAATAGACCGCAATGTATAACAATAGGTTAAAGAGGTAAAGAGTAGCGACTCAAGGATACAGTGGGAAAACCTCTTCTACAGTCAGTACCAGAATAGAAATACGTAGACTTCGAACATTATCATCGGTAGCAAAGCGGCCATTAAAATCAAACTAAGGGTTACAAGAAGTAAAGGTTTTCATCTTAACCAAACCCTGAACTCTGGTTTCAAATTTAAGATATGATAGCTCTCTTGGAAACTTACCAAGAAGTCGTTTGTCCCGTCGGCTTCACCAAAATTTGATCAAAAAGGTGGTATCCCTTCTTTGTTGAGGAATGAATAATGAATAACCCTCCCCTTTAGAGTCACAATGGAAAGAGAGGAACCGCCTAACCCTAAGAGGAGATGAGTACTACTCATATTAAACACTGAAGGTACGAGCCATGTGCTAGGGAAAATTTGGCACACCAGGATTGGGAGCGGCAGGTGGGAGATCCATCGGGACTGGCATTTAGAGGACACTAATTAATCATAGGGACAAAACGTTAACTTATCTTGGCAGGTACATCTCTCTCCCTTACTAATGAAGATGCGAAGTTAATAGCATTCATTTCATGATTGTCCAAGTGGAACTAGCCAATCGCTAACCTTCTCTCAAGTTAGTTATCATTCTGTTACCTCCATTGGTGAGATGAGATTTAGTTACAATGTAGTCATGTAGAGAATTGTGTGGGATTGGTCTGGTTTTCCAATCGTTATGATGGGGAACTAAAAGTGTCATAACCACGACAGAGCCATTAAAGAAAATACATTGAAGTGACTCATGCATCGACATTAATTGTTCATACTGAGAGGGGGGTGAATTAGTATCAAGTACAATTTAAAAACCTTTTTCAACTTATACTTAAACCATTCAATTATATCCAATGAGCAATGAACAAT
>JASDQU010105759.1:45431-89980 GCA_032191745.1 Picea mariana | reverse complement strand
TGTATAGTTAAAGTATGGAAGTGACCTTGTGAATACCAAGAATTATTATAGACCATTTACAACAGTTACACACCTTTATATCAACCAGTGTTTAATTAAAATTTATAGGTTGAAATGTTGGAAAATTATTGGAGTGAATCGAATTAACACAGTTTAATTACCAGAACTAATCACAAGAGGAGCGAAGGCCCAAGGAAGAAGGAACATCCCAAAACTTAAAACATACCCCTGAGTAAACCTCCATTTCGGAGTTTCGGATACCGGGAGTTGGAGATGTCAAGGACAATCATGAAAAGAATGATGAAGTTGCGAAATGCAAAAGATCAGAGCATGTCAAGAACTCTGAAATGCCGAAAGGTACTTTTGTGAGTCTCGAAAACCCGAAAGGCAAAACTCTGAAATCCCGTCAACCGTCCATCTCAGTGGGTTATGTGAATTATCTGATCACTTCGGAGATTTTTTGATCATGAATTTTATAATGCGGGAGTCACGATGACTCGAAGGGAAAATGCCAAAATCCCGTCAGTCGTTCAATTAAGAAAAGAAGGGATTAGATTATGAAGTTTTGTGAACTGTTGATTTGGCTCCATTTCGGGGATTGCGACTTGCCAAAATGTCGAAATGTCGAGATGTGAAAGGCATTTCAATACTTGTAATCCAACGGTGCAGGTGAAATTGAATATGATTGGAGGATTATGAAATATTCATACTCTGAGTTTAACTGGAATGCCTTACCTAACCACCATCCTGTATTCGGATATTTTAAAAGAAAACTTATAGGGGTTTGTTTATATTTAAACTTTTTGTAGAGGAATATAGAGTTTTACTCTACTTTTACCTAAGTCCATTTGGTCGTTTTGATCGTATGATTATGTGTATGGACTAACGCATGATTATGTTGTATGGACTAACGTATGATTATGTGTATGGACTAAAGTCATTTGTGTTGTTAAGACTATGGTAATGGTTATAGGTACAAACAGATAGGAGAGTAATTATAATTATAGAAATTGAAATAAACATTGAAATGAGGAGTAAACACTTATCGTCGATCAGAAAACTTAAAGTTGAATGGTAATGAAAGCCAACTACAGTAAGGAATCTTGCAAACTTTCAGACTCAAGAATTATAACATAAAGCTTACTTGCTTGAATCTCGAACTATTCAAGCATATTTATACAAACAAATATATATATATATCTATATATATATATATATATATATATTATTATTATTATTATTATTATTTTTTCTAGATAGTTTTTGAGGTATATTACAGTGATAATTCTATCTACATACTATAAAAGAAATGAAAAGACCATACTTACATGATAGGCCTCTAGGAACATGACAATCTATCATGAGTGCATCCATTGATAATGATTTAAGATAAGATGTTTATGTTTTGCAGCTTCCCAAGATCCATGGAAACACATAACTAAATGGAATTATCCAGTAAAATCACCAACTATGTTAATTTTTATTAAGGATATTGATTGTTCACTTTATCTTTCAATGCTCATAACACATGAATTAAAGTGGGGATTCACAAAGACAATGTGTCTAATATTTTTTAGTAAAGTTTCATTGGGTGACACATAAAATATGTAAATAGGATGGTAGAATATTTATCTATGTGTAAGCTATATGATGGATTTAACAGGGTGCATTGTATTAGGGAATATGTAAGAGCCAACTAAAACATATACGATTTCTCTTTAGATTCCAAAGGTAATTATATGGTGATGAACAAATTCTCTTTGACCAACTAAGCATTGGAAGTGAGGACATTGATGGGTTATTGAAAATCTAACCCTTCTTTTGACATTTTATGATATTTGTTGTCTTTCATAAATGACATGAATGACAAGTGATTTCAAAATATTTTTAAAAATGTTTTTTGAATTATCCTTTTAGAATAACTTTGAACCCCTTAAAAATGCTAAAAAGGGTTAATTTTGATAGCTAATGTAGACTCAGTGAAAATTGAAGCACGTTATGCAACTATTTATACTTTTTGCAAACACTAATACATTCCCTCGAAATGTTGGCCACCGTACATACATACTCTGAATAAATGATGTACATGTTTATTTGTAAGAACTTAATGATTAAGGATTATTTTAAATGTTGTAGGGTAAATGGTTTATGATGATTTTTTTAGGTGTCATTTTTTCAAAATTTCATTAGAAATTGTTATATTCGTAGATATGAATGATTATTTCTGTATAATCAGAGTGCCCCAATATGTTGAATCCATTTCTACATTCAGAAATAGATTTTGAACAACAAAAAATAATAATTCTCTTAGAAGCCATTTCATAGAACAGCTAGACAATACCATTTTAAATTAATGGTCAACATGTGACCAAGATGTTACATATTCCATAACACCTTCTGAATTTTCCTGCCGGTGTCTTACGAATCGTAATCAACATTTTATATATTTATGTAGTGTGAAAGAGGTGTCTTTTATATATTTCTGCAGTGTGAAAGAAGTTTCTTGGCATCGCTTGCGTCAAAGAAACCTATCCTATCACATCATTACAAAAGAAAGGGACCAAGTTTAATTGGTCACAAAAGTGTCAAGATAGTTTTAATAAGTTAAAGGAATTTTTAACAACCGCACCCATTCAAAGGGTAGCAGACCCAGATAAAGACTTTACCGTCTGTGTTGATGTAAATAAAGAAGGATTAGGTGGTGTCCTAACTCAAGAAGGACACGTTATTTGTTATGAGTCCCGAAAATTAAAGGAACATGAGCGAAACCACGTCACTCATGATTTAGAATTGGCAGTGGTAATGCACGCCTTAAAAATGTGGTGACACTACATAATGGGCATAAAGTTTCTATTATTGACAGATAATAGCGGTGTGAAATATTTGTTTAGTCAACCGAATCTTAATGCAAGGCAAACAAGGTGGCTAGCCTTCTTGAGAGAATTTGACTTTGAGGTAAGACATATCAAAGGTAAGGAAAATAAAGTAGCAGATTCTTTAAGCAAAAGAGTCCATGGGTTGTTTGAGATAAATGTCAGCAGTGCAGAAAGTGATTTGGAATAGAGAATAAAGACTGCAGGTATTAACGACGAAAATTACACTAACTTAGTGGAAAAATTACAAAATACGATGGCAAACTTAAACAAACCAGATCTGGGTATCGATAAAAATGGTCTATTACGATTTAAAACAAACTTTACATACTAGATTCGACGGATCTGAAGATAACGGTTTGGGATGAAGTGCATACGAAACCATATTTTGGTCATCCAGGATACCAGAAAATGATAACAACACTTAGGAAATTATTCTATTGGCCGAATATGAAGGGCGAAACAACAGAATACTTGGCTAAGTGTCAAGATTGTCAGCAGGTAAAGGTTGAACACCAGCATCTAGTCGGCCTATTACAACCCTTGCCAATACTAGAATGGAAATGGGAGACCATATCGTTGGACTTTATTATAGGTTTTCCTAAAACTCAGTAACATAATGACTCTATTATGGTGGTAATCGATAAGCTTAGTAAGTTTACACACTTTATTCTTGTAAAGTGTACTTTTAAAGCTATTAACATCGCTAAAATATTCGTGAAATAAATTTTTAGACTGCATGGGATTCCTAAAATGGTGATTTCAGATAGAGATGTAAAATTTGCATCTGCCTTCTTGAAAGAATTGTTTGCAAGGCTAAATACTAATTTGAATTTTAGCACGAGTTAGCATCCACAAATGGATGGATAGACTGAACAAACAAATCAAATTATAGAAGATATGCTCCACATATACGTAATAACAAAACCAAACAAGTGGGAAGACTACCTACACTTGGTAGAGTTTGCATATAACAATGGATACCAAAATTCGACCAAATTGAGTCCCTTCGAGGTACTGTATGGAAGAAAGTGTATGACTCCAATTAGTTGGGATAACCTAGTAGACAGACTCATGGTTGGACCAGAGATGCTCCAGGAAATGGAAAGTATGATAAGAAAGGTACAACAAAACTTAAAGGCGGCACAAGACAGACATAAAATTTATGCGGACCAGAAAAGAAGACACTTGGAATTTCAAGTGGGAGATCATGTTTACTTAAAAGTCAAAGCCCAGAATAGTTCACTAAATCTAGGGAACTGTGCCAAGTTCGCAGCTGAGTTTTGTGGGCCCTTCGAGATACTAGCTCAAATTGGACCCGTAGCATACCAACTTGCACTTCGAGCCAATTTAAAAACTCATAATGTATTTCATGTTTCTTTGTTAAAGAAATATGTTCATGACCTTATTCATATGATTGATTGGAACTTGGTGTAGGTGGAACTAGGAGGAGATTTCCAGGAAGAACCCCTGCGTCTTCTGGACTGGAGCGATATAACACTTTGGAACAGAGCCTTCACTCAAGTAAAGGTGCAATGTAAGCACTTTAGCCCTGAGGAGGCCCCTTGGGAGTTGGAGGGAGATTTATGGAAATCTCATCCAATCATGTTCCAAGAAAGGAATGAACACTAAGGATAGTGTTTTATTGAAGGGGTAAAGGATGTAACATCCCCCAAAATAAATTATTTTTGAATTTAAAATTTAATAGGAAATTTATTTCATTTTTGGTAAATTCAAAATTGGAAAATTTTTGTCATTTATGGATATTCCGAATATCGAATTTGGTTAATTGTAATTAATGGTTTTGACTGTTGGGCAAAGATCTGATTTGACCCAACTAACTACTTGACTATGACACTTGTATGAAACAAAATATTTTATATTTATTGTAGGAGGAAAAATGGAACAACCATGTTAAAATCAACCAACCATGACTCCATGAGTGGGGAACATGTTGGAACTACCTCAGGGATGATTGTTACAGGTGTCGAATCAGGAATTTGTCTATTGGTAACCCCTGAAAATTAGGGATTTGGAAAGCTGTGAAAATTCCCAAGAGGGAAAAAGACCTAGGCATTTTTGGTTTTGATATATAGCATATGTGAGGAGGCAGGACACTACCTAGTATGCTAAGGAATATTACAGATTGTTTGTTGTTATGGACACCACTTGCTAAGTGTGAGGCAAGGAGAATATTGCTTAAGTTGAAAGGAATTTGTTGAGGAGGAGTTTCAAGTTAGCCCTCATGGATTCATGGTCAGGCTAGGGGGTGAACAAGTCAAGTGATTTGGCTACCCTTTTCTACGGTTGGGAGGAATGTGGTTGTTCCCTTTGTCTTCCCATGAACTGGTTTAGATCTGTTGACCTGCTCCTTCTCTGTTTGAATGATTATATAGTTGAAGTAATGCATTTGTTAATTCTAAATTGAAACATTTCCCATCTCTATTGAATGATTAAATCACTGGTGTAGTGCGTCTATTAATTCTGAATTGATATAATAACCTGGGTGAAATTTGTTCTAGTCTATGAAGCATAAACACTAACAATACACCTTACAAATCTAACTTTGAGTGACTCCTTACAGTTGGATTAAATTATGAGCAAATGCTAGAATTTGCCTTTTTTTTGTCATGACAGTTGAAAGGATGTTGTATGGTTAACAATTATTTCTGTCAACTAGATTACTATTATTATTATTTTTTTTTTAAATAAAAAAGTTGGAACCTTTTATATTGACATAGGCAAAATACAACACTCTTGGGGATGCCAGCTGTCCCGCCTTAGCAGGAAACCGGGGCAGCTGGACATCCCTGTCCACATATCATCATCCTTGCAGAGCACACTAAGAGTAACAAAATTAACACTACTATCTCCCGCCCGTAGGAAACCGGGAGTGACAAAATTAAAACTGGTGTTTGCAGCTAAAACTAGAGCATATACAAAGCTAACTATCCTCAGGTATATACTAGTAAGACAAAAACACAAGCAAAGTTGGGGTCTAAACATCAGGTAACCTCGGAGCCCAGGAGAGTGTCAGCAGCTTCAGTGTGCCTCCATCGTGCAGGGAAGGCATATGCTCTGGCACATGTTGGACACTGTTTCTTCGGCGTAGCTCTGGAATGCGCGGCGAAGAACATGTCTATCCTCTGCTCCAGCTGCTCGATGTGAAAGACCTGATCTTTGAGGAGATTGCGCACCTCAAAGATGAGGCTGAGGTAGTCCGCATGCGGTGAGGGTGGCTGCGTTGGGATGGTATCTGCAGTTGCTTCCGGCTCATGGGTTCCCGTGTCGGCTCTGATGGGATCAGGGGGAGCCTCCTCCTCCACATAGCAAGGAGAGTAAGGTTCTTCGTTGCCACTATCGTTGGGGTTGCGCTTCCCACCTGCCATTCTTGAAGTGCTGTCCATACCAATACACGAGCGGGGGTTCCAGTTCTCTAGGACTGTGAACAAGGTGTGCTCGGGGTGGCTCTCCAATCCTTCGTCCGGGATCACCTCCTTGACAATTGCCATGCCCCGCATCCTTCTCCTTCTGGCAGCCACTGCCATTGCTTTTTCAAAGACCTCCTTGCATTTTCGCCTCGACTTTGCTGCATGCCAGGCCGCTCCTCGTCGCGGTGTTCCCCTGAGTCATGGCATGGCGATGCCAGGTGATAAGGCGGCCAAGCGGTGTGGCCGCTTCAGTCGGACGGGAACAACCTTGCCGTGGAGCGAATGCTGCTGCAAGACAGAGGGTCGCGAGAGATCTCTATCTTCGGGAGTTTCACTGCGAACAATGAACCTTAGCATGATGTCGATTATGATATACAGTGACATCTCTTCCTGCATTAAACTCTGAACCTTAGTGCGGGTACCTTCTCCTTGTGCGAGCAGGCTCCGCATTTGAATACGCCTGTGTAAATTCATGGCGAGTTAATGTGTATTTGACGTGAGCCGGTGGGCACCGTGCCTCCCCGTCCCAACTCGCAGCCACGTGGTCTCCTTTACCTCGCTGTCACCCCATCGGGGAGTGAAGGTCTTTGGTGGCAAGGTTTTGGCATCTCGCGAAGACCTCTAAGACTGGTGAGTCGTGGCTTTCCCAGCTTAAGCATTCCTCGCCTGTGTCCACTGCCTCATTTGCCAGGTGATCAGAAACTTTGTTCGCCTCACGCTTCACATGGGAGGTGATGATACTGTAGTGTGGTTGGAGATGCAGAGTAAAGTCAACTAGCAAGCTATGGAGTCTCCAGCTTGGTGAGATCTTGTCTGGGTTGCAGCCATGGAGAATTCTAGTAGCGAGCCTGATGATAACTTGGGAGTCTCCTTCAAGGAGAATCTTATGATGGCCTTTAGCAATGGCCCTTTGGAGTCTGCGTCGGAGTCCTGTTAGCTCAGCCACATTATTGGTTGTTTCTCCGAGGTAGCCTGCCTCCATATCGAGGATTTCCCCTTCTGAATTTCTTATCACGACCCCATAGCCTCCCGGTCCCGGGTTGCCTCTGGAGGCCCCATCAAATTTGGCTTTGATGTAATGGAGTGGAGGGGGAGACCAGTTGGTAGGACTGGTGGGTAGACTCTTGTGGCGCTTTTGCTGATGCTGGTTGCTGGTAATAGGTTGCCAATGTTGAAGAATGCTGCTCTCCGCTGGGCTGCAATGCTGATCTGCTTCAGCCCAAGGCTTACTGCTGATTGTTTCTTGAATCAGGGATTTGACCTTCGCCCAAGTGACTTCTGGTGGGGAGGATAGGGAGTGGAATATTCTCTTGTTTCGCTCCTTCCAGATTAGCCAGAGTGTGAATCCTAGTAGCAGGGTCCAGATGCAATTTAAAATGGGGTTGTTGAAAGATATGCTGTCCCAGTTCTCGATTGTGCTGTTCATGCAGCTCCGGTTTTGGCTGGATTTGCGCATGAGTTGTGCTCCAAAGTCCCAGATCTGCTGGCTGTAGGGGCAGGCATTGAAAAGGTGCTCTTTGGTTTCCTCCGCTTGTAGGCAGAGTACACAGAAGGAGGGTCCTATGAGGCCTCGTTTATGGAGGTTGTCCCAGGTCAAGGTCCTGTTGTGCGCCACTAGCCAAAGAAAGGTGGAGATTTTGGGCCAGAGAGCCGAATTCCAAACCTTGCTCCAGATAGGCGCATTTTCTGGTTCCTGTTGATTTCCTTGTATTGTGTAGGCTTCCTTGATGGTGAAGACACCAGCCGGGGTGTACCCCCAACGCAAGATGTCTGGCCCTTCTTGATATCGGATTTTCCTGTTGGAGGCGTGGGCTTGCCAATTCTGCAAATCGAGAGTTTCTGGAACGCCGAGCTCTTGGTGTGAGGTTTTCCAGCAACGCCATTGTTGCTGCGTGTCTTGTGCTGCCCAAAAGTCTTTGAATTTTAGAGGGGTGTGCTGGTGCAGAGCTATTTTGAGTGCAGTTAGTTCCTCTAGTGTATCTAGTGGCTTGAGCTGCTGCCATGAGTCTTGCCAGAAAAGGGCACTTCCACCATCTTTTATTTCCCAAAAAGCATGATTCTGAACCAGAGTGCGATTTTTCCAAGAGGTGTTCCAAATGTTGGAGCCATGTATGTAGTTGTTGTTCCTGATGAGCTGGTATTCCGGTGCGAGAGGGGCATACTTGCACTACCACAACTGTGCCCATGCTGTTGACGGATTCTTCAACCACCGCCCCTAAATTTTGGCTCCCATTACTTGATTCAGTTTGCCTGGGTCTGGGATCCCCAACCCTCCTTGACTCTTGGGCATGCATAGTCGATTCCAATTGACTAAAGCCCATTTCTTTTTGGGTTAGATGCCTTGCCAAAGGAAATTTCGTTGTAGAGTTCGAATGGCCTTGATGATTTTCTTGGGGGCCGCCAGGGCCGTGAAGAGGTAAGTAGGCAGCGCTTGGAGAACTGACTTAAGGAGAACCAAACAGGAAGCGATATTGAGGGGCCTGAAGGTCCAGTTGCACATTCTATTGGAGATGGAGAGGAGGAGGCTGTCCCAGAAAATGGAAGAGGTCGCAGCCCCGGTTAGCGGTACGCCTAGATAATTGGACGGAAGGGAGCTCCTGGGTATTCCTAAGAGTCTGGAGATATGTCTTTGCACAGGGACCGGAGTGTTAAAGAAAAAAAGCTTGGATTTGTCAAGGTTGAGGGTCATGCCAGAGGCTTCGGTAAAATCAGAGAGGATGGAGCTGAGTTTGGTGGCTTCCTGGACCGAAGGGGAGTTCAGAAGGAGGGTATCGTCTACAAATTGGCTATGTGAGAGGGCAGGCTGGATGTTGTGCAGTGGGAGGCCTTTGAGGGAACCATCAATGACTGCTGCTCGGAGGTAGCGCCCGAGGCCTTCTGTCAGGAGGATAAAAAGAAAGGGGGAGAGGGGGTCTCCCTGTCGGATTCCTCTGGAGGGAGAAAAGGGTTTAGAGGGAACACCATTGATTAGAATAGAAAAGAAGGTCGAGGTGAGAAGATTCATGATCCATCTTACCCATCCCTGATCAAAACCAAAGGCGTCGAGGACTACCTTGATGTACTGCCAGCTGGCCCTATCAAAAGCTTTGGAGAGATCAAGTTTTAAAAGCATACCTGGAGTTCTTGAGGTTTTGAGAGAGTGTACGATCTCATGGGCCAAGATGACACTGTCCATGATTTTTCTTCCTTCAACGTACCCGGACTGCTCCTGGGAGATTACGAAGGGTAGGATTGGTTTGAGCCTAGTGGCGATGACCTTCATGATAATTTTGTAGATGACGTTGCAGAGGGCTATAGGCCGGAAGTGCTTGGGATTGGTGACTCGCTCCTCTTTCGGAATAAGAGTGAGGAAGGTGGCGTTGAGAGCTGGTAGTACCAGACCCGACGTTCGCAACTCCTCTACTACTTCCCATACTTCTTTTTTGATCAGATCCCAGCAGTGATGGAAGAAATCCGTGGTGAACCCGTCCGGGCCTGGGGCTTTACCTGCCGGCATGGTCTTGGCGGCTTGGTCAACCTCGTCCTGAGTAATGGGCCTGGTTAAGGCCGCCTTCTGTTCCAGGGTGATTGATGCTGGTATATGATTGGTGACTCTCCTGATTGCCTCAGATCTGTCTATGGTTGGCTCTTTTAGAAGGTCTTGATAGTATTTAAGCAATTCCTCCTCAATTTTGGAGTGCTCTCTGATGAGATTGCCCTGGCTGTCCTCCAGGTGGGCGATCTTGTTGATGTGCCTTCTATGTATCACTACTTTATGGAAGAACTTAGTGTTTTTTCCCCCTCTTTAAGCCATTGCACTCTAGATTTTTGTTTCCATAAGATTTCCTCCTGCTTCCTTCGCTCCTCTAATTGCATTTGGAGCTACTCCTCTTCCTGCATGATCGCTGTTGTTCTGGACCCTGCAATGAAGATTTCTTGAATTTCCTCCAGCCTGCTTTCGATGGTCTTGATGCTTTGCGTGATGTTTCCGAAGCTTTCTTTGTTCCAGAGTTTTAACTTCTGCTTGAAGTTCTTTAAGAGTTGTTGAAATTTGTACATACAGGTGCCGTGGTCGATTTCTGCTTGCTCCCACCAGGATTTGGAAAGGCTTTTGAAGTCTGGGTGGGAGAGCCAGAATTTCTCGAAGCGAAACGGCTTGTATCTGGGCGGCTCCCCCATGTCTAGCTGCAGACCTAGGGGCCAATGGTCAGAGCCTGCTTTCGGTAATATCCGACTTTCCAGAGTTGCCCCTGATTCCATGATCTCCTCTGTTACCAGAAAGTGATCCAATCTACAGGCAATGTGCTGATTTCCTTATCTGCGATTGGACCATGTAAAAGTACCATTGCAATTCTCTATATCAACTAAGTTAAGATGGTCAATGAGAGCCTTGAACTTACCACTGTCCTGCTCCAGTCGTTTGATGCCACCAGATTTTTCTTCCAGCATCAAGATCATGTTGAAGTCGCCGCCAATGATCCAGTTTGGGTTGGTGATCAGGCTCTTGATTAACCTGAGCCGCTCCATGAATTTGTCTTTGTCCTGATTCCCTTGAGGTCTGTATACATTTGTGATGGCTCCCTCCTGGTTCATGCCCATTATTGCGTAGTGGGCCGTGATTGTGTTGATTGTTGTGAAGGGCTTGCTGATGGTGATGTTGGCTGGATTCCATAGTATGGCCAGGCCACCTGAGGCTCCTATGGTGTCCATTGTGATGGAGCTACAATCTCTCCATATGCGTTGTAAGATTTCTTCTACCTATGCTCCTTTGCATTTGGTTTCTTGGAGCAGTAAAATGTGTGGTTTCTCTGCTATGATGCATTCTCGTAGAATCCGCTGCTTGGATCTCCCATTCAGGCCTCGTATGTTCCAGGTTACGATATTCATCATTAAGAAGGGGGTGTGGTATGGAGGTATCTCTCTGAAAGGTTATGTATCTGTCCTAAGTTTATCATAAGGTTTTCGGCTTCCTTGATCAGTTGGTGCACCGGCTTGCGTCCTCTTCTCTTGCTTTCACGCAGGATTTTCTTCGAGCCAGAGTTCTGGTCTAGTGCTATGCCCAAGCGTGCAGTGGATCCTGTTGAGGAGTTAAGAAAGACCTTGTGGACCTTGCGTAGTTGCTCCTTTGGAAGGGTTTGCAGGTTCTTTTGATTTAGGGCTTCTTCCAACTTTTCCAGATCTATCCATGCTAACTCTCTGTCATCCAGCATCATCGACGAATCCCCTTCTCCCTCTTCTTTATCCTCCATGTGGGCTTCGTGATTTTGAGGGGGGGGATTGGATTGCTTGTCCTCCATCTGCAGCAGTTGGGGATGCTTGAGCGGATTCTGCACCTCCTCCTCTTCTGGTAGTTGCTCCAGAATCTCGTATGGGTTCTTGGTGGCTATGCTTTGTTTGGGGTCCATGGATTGCTTCTTTGCTGGAGTTCTCCTTTTTGTTGTGACTGGGGTGAAGCCATCTGTTTGTTTGGTATCATTTGCTTTGGTAGCTTTCTTGATTAGAGGGAAGTCTCGATAAAGGTGGCCGTGTTCATGACACCTACGACATCTGAATGGAATATGTTCGTAGTCCAGAGTTTGCACCCAGTCCTCATCCTGGTATTCAAGGGTTACCGCGCCAGGGATTGCTTTGGAAATATTCATATATACACAAATCCTGGCGTATGAGGTATATTTGCGTTGTCTGGTGGCCTCAGACGCTTTCACATACTGTCCTAGGGTATTTCCAATGCCCATTAAAATTTCCTCCAACCAGAACTCCTGTGGGAGGGAATACAATCTGATCCAAACTGGAGCCATGGTGAAATCTTCTTTATCGGGGCTAAATCTTTCAGTCCAGAAGCGAAGGAACAGCCCTGCCGAGTTGAAGAAGTATGGTCCATTTTCAAAGATCCTGTCTTTGTCTTCTAGGTTGTATAATATGATTGTGAAGAAACCCTTGGAACTGAGTTGAAGCTCATACTCACCTTTAGGGTGCCACCAATGCTTTATCCATTTGTTGAGATCTCTTTCTGTCGGCCATAGCCCTAAAAAATTGCCAATGAGGGCATGCTCCCGCATGAACTGCATGTGTTCACCCACTCTGTTCGAGCTGATGAGGTATCTCGACGTCTTCTCTGCTTGCGGTATGCACTTGCCCGGTTCCCAGCGCCGTGGCTGCTTCGGTTGAGAGGTGCTGGCGTCGGTGTCCATGTCCACTTTAAGGCCTTGCTCTCGGGCTAGGATTTGCTCGCGTATCGGCGGCGGCGGCTCGAAGGTTGGTCGTGTTGTTCTAGTTTCCCCTTTTTCATTAGCTGTGACATTACGGTATGAGGGGGGTTGCCCCCCCTCCCATGCGCTCATCTTCCTGTAGCAGTTGGGGCTGGTCGGGGACGAAAGACGTTTGTTGAGGTTCTTACCAATGAGCTCTGGCCTGTGTTCGGGCCGTTGTCGTGGGCGGGTCTAGGGTTTTGCAGAGCCCGTATTCCTCCTCTTGTCTACATATGTAAATAACTAGATTACTATTATACATAAGTAGTTGTAGGGTAATTTCTAGTTCTTCGAAGTTCCTTGTGTAGAACTATCTATGTATAAATGGAATTGAAACGAAGTTTATATATGGGTATTTATATTTCTGTAAATAAATCTCATAGTTATAATTTTACCTGAGGCCTCCGTTTGCCTGCATAATATGGAATTAAACTAATACGGAATGCTACTCCTTCCATGATATAATTATATCACACAAGGAAAACACATGCTTATTTATTGTTGGCAATCTACGCAGACATTATAGGGGAAAAATAATGTTTAAATGTCTATACCAGAAAGAATATAAATATAGATTTGTTCCTATACTATGGGAAAAAAAAAAGTTTTCTGACAGACATGTAACCACAATTGTAAGTGAAATGCTAGTTGTAGGAGACCAATAATTTCCTTTCAATAATAATCAAGTACCCATCGACTCTATCGATATAAGTTAAAGTCTGGGAAACCTTTTAGTGCCAGAATAGTCAAATGGAATAAACATAGTTGAGTTGTCTAGATTCCATTACTTCTTTTCTAAATAGTAATTCAGTGCTCGAAAATCAAGAGACAGACTCACCATGATTCAACATAACTTTCTGAATACTTACGACCAGAATCGTCATTCAATATTTAAGAGAATGTATCACATATTTTGACCTGGTTAAGCTTAATGACAAGAAATTGTAACCATGAAGGAATTCACAAGGAAAACCCGTTTAATGACTTAGACCCTTCGAAGGATGTTATCAACTCGTTCTTATGCCATGTACATTCTAACTAGGGTGTAACTCCTGTCAACGTTTTCCTTTTTAGATGAAATGATAGAGCCTTGTGTTCCAACATAAGAAATCATGTGTTAACAGAGACTTAGGACTACAAGTCCTATATATATTTATAAACCACTATATAAATAGATATAGTTTAAATATGTGTTGAAGAACAGTGATAGGACCTTTAGAGATGTTCTCTTATTAAGTTTATTTGGTCTAGCATAGGATTGTCATCGTGTGGAAAATAGATTATAGATCCACAATCAGAATGAACATTACCACCTCTTCGTTATAAATTTATTAACCTAAAAAGGATCTTAGTGCGTCATAGAAAAAAAGATATTTATGTCAAATTTGGGGTATATTACAATATTTGGGGTATATTACAATAGAACTATGTACAAGTTTTTAATTCATGATTCATGCCCCCCATCCTTCTTTAGTCTAACTATAGGCGACTTAACAAAACCAACGGTATGCATGACTAACCGGGTCTTACAACAATATGCCCAATTACATGTAACAAACAAATACAACTCCAAAAGAAAATGTTCACATGGTAACTTTACCATTACCTTTACTGTGATTGCTTCCATTTACCAACACTTTTGTCTCTGGGTTCTCGATCGTAGAGCTGTCACAAAAATATCTTCAATTTCTTAAGCACCTTTCCTCCATGTGAATAGATCTGGGCATGCTTCCATAAACACAAATCTACTCCACGCATAGACAACCTGAGCCTTCAGCTCCTCTCTCTCTTTCAACACGCATGTCCTCTTCCTTCAAGAGTGCATCTTCAAATAAGAAAGTGATACCATTGGATTAGATCTGACATCTTTGCAAACTTATTCTCCAAGAGAATAAATTTTACGAGTGCTCCATCAAAAAATAAAATTTCACTCACACTGATTTTACCATCACCCCTTTACCATTTACCATTTTTATTTCCATTGCCATTTACTCACACTTACAAATGACACCAATACATTATAACTTCAATTTAATTGAAGTCTTCCCTAAGTCAATCATACATATACTTTAATACATAATTTAAGCAAGCCAGGATGCCTTTACAAAATGTGTATGACACACATTTTATACATGCACCCTTTAAAAAATAAAATCACGAAGATTAACATAGGGAGGTATATCTATAATGTCAATGAGATGAATAATTCCACGTCCTTTGTTTCCAACAATTCATCTGTGATATTACCACATGACCCTTCACCAGTCCAACTCTAGCCCTTCCTTGGCACTCAACACTCGTTTGCATCATCCTGTAATGTTTTTTGATAATATATTCTTGGCTCCATGCAGGGTCTACGCTAGTGAATCCACAATAGGGAAACATCCAGTAGAAAGCCCCAACTGGGTGTAAACTCAGCCAGAACCAGATATGAATACTATCTCTTACACCCATTTAACGGTGTCTTGAAGAAGAGATAATCACACAAGAATCTTGTAAAGACCGAGTAAATAATTAATCTATAAGTTCGTATGGATGACAAATTTCATTATGCACGGTACATGTTTTAAAATACCGTACACAATAATGTTGGTGGTAGCCATTGAGTATTATGTGGTATCTTCACTGCACATACATACAATATGCAACAACCTCAACAATGATTCTACTGCTATAAGATGGTCGTGGCCGCTGATTATTATGTTGTTTCTTCACTACACATACATACAATATTTAACAACCTCAATAGTGATTCTAGTTCTATGACATCCACATCCAAGCAAGGAAGACCTTCAAATGCTTTCCCTGGCAAAGCTAGTCTCACGTACAATTTAAATAAGTAGCTTGTTTGATAACTACCAACTAATCTTCCTTCGTAACTATTTCAAAACAGCTTGCAACCATGTCTTTCACAACCGCACCTACCATCAAATCTATCAGAAGATTCTCTCAGAGACCGGATCGATTCCCATTTTGCCAGCCGCTACATTTTTCTTTGTTTTTGACCACCCCAAAAAATAACAGCATGTGCCATAGACACTAGCTCTATTCTCGGGAATACATTCAATTGAAGACACCTCACTATGTTTTTTAATTTGCTAATATGCTTAATCGCCATATATTTGTTAATGAGAAAGGCACCGAGTATACCTCTTCAGGCTTCCTGATCATGCAACGGCATATCAACTTCTCCAAGCCTGTGCAAACCTCAAGCAATAATTCTCCTTCTAGAGGCGCACAAACCACCATGACTCTTCTCAACTCGAGCTCGGCTTTCAGAAACCACCACTCAACCTGGGCTCCCTTCCGTGCTAGGGTTCACAAAACTCCTGATCCATATCCACCTCCATGAATCCATACAACCTAATCATTTATCCACTCTCCTTTTCCGCTCCTCACGATGAGTAAAGGGTGCTCCCTTCAAGCATATATGCGAGCGGTGAAGTAAAAAACCTTAAATTTCACAAGTGTTCCTTGAAATTGGCGCTCCCTCAACTAGAGAAGCCCAACACTGGATTGGAAGCAACGTTCCCCACAACAATAAATTAGATCAGTGCTTCCTTAGGCGGATAACTCAACGCTGAAGTAAATATCAGCACTCCCTGTAGGCAGAGCGACCAACGCTGAACTAAAACGACGGCGCTCCCCTATTGCATTATAATATTTCTCCTCAAGCAGTGATAGACCCACGAAAGTTTTCGCCCCCAGAGCTCGGTAGACAAGGTGATAACTCTTCTCCAGCGATCTCGTTCTCTGCGGCCTTCGAAGTCACCATGATACCATTTGTTAGACTATTTACCCACATAGATCATAAACACACAACATAAAATCAGAGATAAAACATACATATACAACATTATTTAAGTGGTAAAACCCTTTTTCACCTTATGAGGGAAACATTCATGGGACAATGGGAATGAAATTTTTATTGTTCAATAAATTGGAGATTACAATCATGCACACATATTTGTCTTTCCCACAGTTACAATGAAACTAGTTCATTAATTGTACATTCTAACTTAGGTTGCCTTATCTCAACCAAAAGATGAATAATAGGATCGAGATCCACATCTTGTGGGGATTTGTTATCACCACATCTTGTGGAGATTTGTTATCACCATTTCAACAGAGATCGTGTGTCCAATGAGAAGTAAACAAAACTTGAAAAATATGAAGTGATTTATTATATAATATGAAGATCGTGTGTCCAAATAACGAAGTTATATGTGTGTTAGTGATCAAATTTGAATAACTATTTTTATTTTGAATTGAAAGTTGAAAGATATATATTCAGTCAACTTTTCTATAATTAAAAGTTGAAAAATATATGTACTTCAATTGACAAGATTAAATTAGGTACATAGTTCAAAAGAAATAAATTAAATAAAATATTGCCTTTTCAGTTATTTAAAATGTTAAAATTTAATGAATAACCACATAGATAAGTTGTCAAATGGGTTTATCTTGAAGGAGGATGGTTGTGATTCTCCGCACCTAAGTTCAAAATCACAATATAAAACTTTAGACACATCACAAAATCAAACTTTTTTTTGAACACCAATATCAGCCTAAGAATGTAGTCTATGTATTCATATGATGCACCAGAAATGCATCTATGTATCTTTCTTAACCATGGGATTCATGCTCATTTTAGATCTAATTAAAAAGAAAAATTGTAATAGATCTTGAGGTCTTTGTTGAAGTGTGATAATTCTATCTACATACTATAAAAGCAATGAAAAGACCATACTTACATTATAGGTCTCTAGGAACATGACAATCTAGTATGAGTGCATCCATTGATAATGATTTCAGATATGATGTTTATGTTTTGCAGCTTCCCAAGATCCATGGAAACACATAACTAAATGGAATTAGCCAGTAAAATCACCAACTATGTTAATTTCTATTAAGGATATTGATTGTTCACTTTATCTTTCAAACCATGTGAAAATGCATGAAAGAGTGGGATGCCAGAGAATAATCCTAATGCATAAGTTTGATGAACATAAAAATTGCGTTACCCTCTCCCTAGCTTTCTTAAGAATCCCAACCAAGTTAAAAAAAGTTCCTTGGAACAAGAAGAAGATACATATGCTTGATCTTTGGCTTGAGATGAGACATGGGGAAGACAATGTTTCTAGGAACAAAAAGAAGATAACAAATGAAATGACACTATGGAAAACATGAAGTATGTTAACTAAATGTGATGTCAATTCTTATATTGACAAGTATCGACAATGCTCATAACACATGAATTCAAGTGGGAATTCACAAAGACAATGTGTATAATATTTTTTAGTAAAGCTTCATTAAGTGACACATAAAATATGTCAATAGGATGGTAGAATATTTATCTATGTGTAAGCTATGTGATGGATTTAACAGGGTGCACTGTATTGGGTAATAGATAAGAGCCAACTAAAACATATATGATTTTACTCTTTAGATTCCAAAGGTAAGTATATGGTGATGAACCAATGTTCTTTGACCAACTAAGCATTTTAAGTGAGGACATTGATGGGTTATTGAAAATCTAACCCTTTTTTTGACATTTTATGATATTTGTTGTCTTTCATAAATAACATGAATGACAAGTAATTTCAAAATCTTTTTAAAAATGTTTTTTGAATTATCTTTTTAAAATAACCTTGAACCCCTTAAAATGCTAAAAAGGGTTAATTTTGATAACTAATATATACTAAGTGAAAATTGAAGCACGTTATGCAACTACTAATACTTTTTGCAAACCCTAATATGCAACTATTTATACTTTTTGCAAACCCTAATACATTTCCTGGAAGTGTTGGCCACCGTACATACATACTCGGAATAAATGATGTACATGTTTATTTGTAATAACTTAATGATTAAGGCTTATCCTAAATGTTGTAGGATAAATGTTGTATGATGATTTTTTGGTTTTCATTTGTTTAAAATTTTGTTAAAAATAGTTAGATTTATAGATATGAATGATTATTTTTGTATAATTAGAGTGCTCCAGTATGTTGAATTTATTTTTACATTCAGAAATAGATTTTGAACAACAAAAAATAATAATTCTCTTAAAAACCATTTCATAAAACAGCTACACACTACCATTTTAAATTAGTGATTAACATGTAACCAAGATGTTACGTATTTCATAACACCTTCTGAATTTCCCTGCCGGTGTCTTAAGAATCGCAATCGGCATTTTATATATTTCTGCAGTGTGAAAGAGGTGCCTTTTATATATTTCTGCAGTGTGAAAGAGGTTTCTTGGCGTCGCTTGCGTCAAAGAGACGGCTGAAATAAGGCGACATAAAGCGCTAAAATAAAATTTGCTCTTTTCGTTGTTGTGAAGATCGCGTTGAAACTAGCTCATTAATATCCATCACATGAATCCTTATCGCGCGTCTTCTTTTATATCATTGAATGTTAGTATTCTTAAATATTATGATGACTAAAAGTAGATATTTGGTTGGTACCAAAGCTTTATTTGAAGCTAATGATAAAAGTAAAACTAAATGCAAACTTAAGCTTGTAACTATGGTATGGTATTTTAGTAATTGAGGTTTACACATAAACAAAAGAAAAATATATATATATTAAATTTATTTATTTATTTAATTTTTTTTTTTAATAATATTTAATTCACATTATCTCTTTAAATAAAATTAATTTTTTTTCTATAATAATTCAAAATATTCTCTTTACTAAAATTAAATTCTTTTCAATAATAATTCAAAACATTCTCATTACCAATATTATTTTTGGTTAATTTTGATCACTTTTAAACATAAATACTTTAAATATACATCTTTGCACTTGTAATTCATAATCAATTTTAAAAATCATGATTATTAACTTTTTATAATAACAAAATGGTTTGAATTTTCCCACCTACTCTTTTGCAAGCTGGAAATTATTTACAGCAGTGTACTAACTGTACTAACAGTGTAGTTTTAGGTAACATTTAACACAACAAAAAAAACAAAGAAATCAAAATGTCTAGTATTTTTACAATAAATTTGTTTTATTGATAAATATTTACCTAAAAACATTATTTAATTACTAATCTGTTATCAAAATATTAAAAACATGTTATGACATAAAAACATGTTATGACATAAAAATGGAATAGGAAAATCTAATTTAAAAAGACATCTTAATAACAAAGCATTAAATACATAAATATTATTTGTATATTTAATGCATTTTATTTATATATGCTAAGATATATATCATTCAATTTAAAAAGTATTTAAATGAGATGGTATATGGAAAACAATATGCACCCTTTAATAGAGTAATAAATACCACATAGATTGAGATATACACTCTTTGATATAAAACATTTCAAATCTAATAGTATATATCATAACTTATATACTTTTTATTACTATGATGTTAAGTGCATTGTCCTTATTCTAGTTGATATAACATTAAATGCCCTTTATTTCTATTAACTTGTAAATTTTTTCTTATATAATATTTAAATTCATAAATATAAATAATGGAGAATATATTTTTAATAAATAACCAATTTTTGAAACATTCTAAAACTAAAACTTATATTAACATTAAAAATCTAAATATTAAGAATTTTTTTTATAATATTATAAAATTTACATGATTCTCACGTTTATATAAATATCAAAAGAGTTAAAAAAATGTGAAACTGAAGTTATGTAATTCTTCGTATAATGTTGTATATCTTATAGATCTTACAAAATATTCAAGATTCAAATTAGACGTTTTGAGATGAACTTGTGATATTGTAAGGGCTTCACATACTTAACCTTTACTCACCGTCTTAAGTCCTATTTTTGCAATCTCTCCCTTCTATAGATGTTTCGCGATATTAGATTCGGCTATGGAGTTTTAGCAGGAGACACGAAAATCGCTCCATTGCTTCACCTTCAAACTATGGCTAGGGATGAAGTCTTTCTAAATCGAAACATAGGTCCGGCAACCAGAATGAATAAGAAATGATATGAAATGAAGTCAACAAACAATACATGGAAATTTTACAAAGATGTTCTCCTAATCTTTATAGGGACTAAAACATTTCAGGGACATTCTCAACCCTAAAGTACATAAAAATGTTTAATCTCTCTCCCTACTTACTTAAAAGGAAAGCTTATAATGACGACAAATATACATGGATATGTCAAAACAACATTCTAATTATGATGTGCAACGGAAACAATTTAAGAAACATACCATCTATGGAAGAGCTTATTCCTCTTGAGAAAAGTTCCAATAGATAGCTTTTCAGTCGTTCTGTAATCCAACATCGTGTTTATACTCTCTACATATCTGATACAGACATAGCATTTCAGTCATATACCGTGTTTATATTCTCTACATATCTGATAGAGTTACATGTATCTTTGTATCAATAAATTCACCTTACACGAATAATCTACACCTCACAGTGAACACTAAGTTTGGCTAGTGTTTGCCATAAATGTTGTAGCCTTTACAAGATTATACTAGCATGCACCCTAAACTTTCAGGGTTTGAATTTTGCCTGAGAAAACGATTAAGGAAGAGAAGTTGTTCTTGTCTGTCATAGAAACTCTGTGAATTATAATTATTGAAACTCTGCCAATTATAGGCTTGTGAAATAAAGCTACTCAATCAAAATAGATCAGCTTCTTCTTGTCTGTTAGATTTGCTGGGTTTTTTATGGTTGATTTTATGTTCCATCCAGGGATAAAATCCTCACCGTGAAGATAATCTTCACTTTTATGCATATCAACAATATCACAGTTAATAAACTCGCTTAAATAGTTATTTTCCTCATATGTCTCTGAATCTTCATAATATTGTCCTAACATCACTGATTCTTTCATAGATGAATGAACCTGCTTTTAAGTTAATACGCTTTGAGCATTGTTGAGTCAGAAAGTTCTAGACAACCTTTAATATGAGGAAAACAATAACGAGTATTTACACACAGATGACAGACATTAAAAAAACGTTTAACAAAATAAAAGATTAAATACAATTTCTTGAAGTCAATAACATGGTTCTCAAACGTTGGGATGGATTTTGGACCGAATTTGCAGCTAGTATTCTAGCACTACTATAACTTGCGGATCGCAACCTTCTCTTCGAAACTCTATCATCAACATTCTTGTCATATATAATTTCTAAAGATGTTTCTCTTGAATTGGTTTCATCCTCCTCTTCCGCACGCGATAATGGGGACAACTCTTTTTCATAGTGCTCTTTCACCGTTAAAACCATGTTTTTATTACATGAATTACCTTTGGCATTTGATAAATCATTTTGAAAAAGTGCACTATATTGTATTCCAATCCTTGGACCGTGTTCGCTTTTCTTGAAAACCTGACATAAAGCATAAACCTCCAGTGTATTTTACATCAAATCAGATATTCGACCATATTACTCTCGGATCTACAGCGCCGGCCAGTTAAGACTTACCATGCCCACTAAATATACTCACAAACACAACAAAAACTCAGAAACTCAGAAATACACATGAATGTGTCAACACACAAAAATACTATATATTGAAAACTTGAGCTATGGGCATTATTACAATAATTAGATGAACTTATGCTCCAATGACTTCTAAATAACTTTTGCAACTTACAAAACAGAGAGCTTGATCTCTCGGAATTCTTTGACTCCTTACCGTTGTTGCTTATATCTCAGCTTACTAGAGACTCTAACATATATAGATAAATACCAAAACTTACTGTAGAAGTAAAATTACTGAAAACAATTAAGACCACAATAAATTTCAGGGACTCTCATCTGCATAAAAGATCTCGAGAAAGAAAAATATTGTCTCATTAAATACGCTCCTACGAACACTCTTGCTTGAGACTTTTCCATGATAGACATAGTAAGCACACAACTTTTAATTAATATCTTCAACACTCCCCCTTAATTATAAGTAGCTGATTTTACCAATAAACTTTACATCAAAAAATTTAATTCACATGTCCTGTCAAACATAGTGCATAGTGGAATCCTTGACATCTGTGTAGTTTCTAAAATGCATCTCTTGCCAAAGATTTTGGGAAAATATCTATGAGTTTTTCAGTAATTATATGATAAAATGATACCTTGTAGCAATGTGCTTGGTTTTCTTGTAAAACACATCGTTCTTTGATAACATAATGGAGGAATTGTTGTCAAAAAATATTATAGTTGGTTCCTGTTATTCCTACAACAAATATATGGTTGTAATCAATAAATTCAGTGAGTCTATACACTTTATTCCTGTAAAGTCTACTTTTAAAGCTATAAAGATTGCTGAAATATTTATGAAAGAATTTTTTAGACTCCATGGCATTCCTAAAATGGTGATTTCAGATAGAGACGTAAAATTTACATCTGTTTTTTGGAAGGAATTGTTTGCAGGGCTAAATACTAACTTGAATTTCAGTACGAGTTATCATCCACAAACAGATGGACAGACCAAAAGGACAAACCAAATCATAAAGGATATGCTACGCATGTACGTAAGAACAAAACCGAGCAAGTGAGAAAACTACCTGCACTTGGTAGAATTTGCATATAACAATGGGTACCAAACTTCAGCTAAGCTGAGCCCTTTCGAAGTACTGTACGATAGAAAGCGTACGACTCCAATTAGCTGGGATAACCCAGCTGAAAGACTCATGGTTGGACCAGAGATGCTCCAAGAAATGGAGAACATGGTAAGAAAGGTACAAAAGAACTTGAAAGAAGCACATGACAAATAGAAGAGCTATGCAGATCAGAAAAGAAGACACTTGGAATTTCAAGTGGGAGACCATGTTTATTTGAAGGTCAAAGCCCGAAAAAGCTTGTCGAAGTTAGGGAACTTGGCCAAGCGGCCACCCAGATTTTGTGCGCCCTTCGAGATACTAGCTCGAATTGGACCCGTAGCATATCAACTTGCACTTCCAACTAATATAAGAGTTCATAATGTATTTCATTTTTCTTTGATAAAAAAGTATATTCATGACCCTACTCATATGATTGATTGGAACTTGGTGCAGGTGGAACCCAAAGGCGAGTTCCAGGTGGAACCCCTGCACATTCTGGACCGGAGAGAAATAGCACTTCGAAACAGAGCCGTCGCTCAGGTAAAAGTGCAATGGAAGCACTTTAGTCTTGAGCAAGCCACTTGGGAGTTGGAGGGAGATTTGCGGAAATCTCATCCAATGTTATTCCAAGAAAGGAACGAACACTGAGGACAACGTTTTACTGAAGGGGGAAAGGATGTGACATCCCCAAAAATAAAATATTTTTAAAAATTTTAATTTGATGGAAATCTATTCCATTTTTAGTAAATTTGAATTTGAATTTTTTTTGCCATTTATGGCAATTTCGAATTTCGAATTTGATAATTGTAATTAATTATTATAATTGTTGGGCAGAGACCTGATTTGACCGAACTAACTATTTGACTGTGACAAGTTTGTATGAAAACATAAATTTTTTATTGATTGCAGTGGGACAAATGGAATAGCCATGTTAAATTTAGTTGACCATGACTCCATGAGTGGGGAACAAGTTGGAACTACCTCTAGCCTTATTGTTACAAGTGACAAATCAGGGATTTAGAAAGCTGTGAAAATTCCCAAGGGAGGGAAAAGACATAGGCAGAGTGATAAATAGCATATGTGAGGAGGCAGGACGCTGCCAAGTATGCTGGCAAACGATATTATTGATTTTTTCTTTCTTTTATGAACACTACTAAGTGAATGTGAGGCAAGGGAAATCTGTTGGAATTGAAGGACAGTGTTGAGGAGGAGTTTTCCAAGTTCACCATCATGGATTCATGGTCAAGCTAGGGGGTGAATCGAGCAAGTGATTTTGGACAACCTTATTCTACCGTTGGGAGGAACGTGGTTGTTCCCTTTGCCTTTCTGAAAATTTGTTTCAGATATGTTATTCTACCTCTCCTTTGGATGAATTTCGACTAAACTAGATGTCTGTTAGAATGCATTTGTAAATTCTGTATCAAAGTATTGTTATGGGTTAATTCTGGATGAATATTATATAGATGAATGTGATATAAATGAATGTTATTGATAGACTACATTCTGTAAATTCTAGTCAGGGTTATGGCTATTGACAAAAGTCTAGTTGAATGTCGCTGAACTCAATAACTAGTCAAATGGAAATCTATAGATTAATTTCTAGATGAATATTATCTAATAGACTACAATCTGTAATTTCTGGTTTGCGCTATTGAAATAGATAAAAGGAATCTGGTTGAATGTTACTGATACTCATGGATTTTGATCAAAGAAAAACTACTATATTAATTCTAGGTAATTACATTTTATTGGGTATACTAGTGGAAAGGACACGTTCCTTTTTATGAATATGAGCCTTGTTATAACAAAATAAAAAATGTAGAATAAACCGCCCCTTAAAACCTTACTCCTGAAAACAAAACTAGTTACAGGCGAACATACAAGGGGAAGAAATCGCAGATATATATATATATGGAATCTGGTTGAATGTTACTGATACTCATGGATTTTGATCAAAGGAAAACTACTATATTAATTCTAGGTAATTACATTTTATTGGGTATACCAGTGGAAAGGACACGTTCCTTTTTATAAATCTGAGCCCTATTATAACAAAAAAAAAATGTAGAATAAACCATCCCTTAAAACCTTACTCCCAAAAACAAAACTAGTTACAAGAAAACGTACAAGGGGAATGGATCGCAGATATATATATATATATATGTTGGCATGTTTTACAGGCAGCGTATGCTTGTCATTGATGGTAAGTACAACAACGATGATGGCTTGAGTACAGGAAGAATGTGCGAGGCGGGCACCAGAAGTATTTTGGGAAGATGCTGCAGAGCAAGCTCGATAAGATCAGAAGAGATAGTGCAGAGAATTTTTGGCATGTTTAATAGGCAAAGTGTGCTTGTCATTGATGGAAAGATCAGGGTAAGCATTGATGAAAAATAGGAACAAAGTAAGCTCAGGAGTAATTAGTCCAGATTCGATCGCAGTGCCTAAGATCGGGAGGAGAAGCGTCCATGATCGTTGGATCTAAGCATAAGTTCCGACCATCGTTGGATCAGGGAGAACCTGCATGTTCTTTAAAGTGCAAGATCAAAGCGGTGGTCTGACTCCATTTCGGAGTTTTGGCTATCGGGGTTTCGGATATCGGGAGATGGAAATGTCAAGTTTTTTTACAATAGGAGTCCTGAAGTCGCAAAATGTGAAACGCCAAAATCTCATTAACCATCCATATCAGGGGGTTATGTGAGTTGTCCGATCACTTTGGAGTTTTGGAAATTGGGAGATGGAGATGTCAAGAACTCCTACTATAGGAGTCCCAAAGTAGCGAACCACGAAATCACGACAAGATCGAGACCATTGGGTCCATAGGACACGTGGTGAAAGATCGTCATTTCGCTGACTGGAGAGTTAAAGGAACGGGGTTCCCTAACCTCTCGAAATCGCGATATGCGAAATCGTGAAATAATCCTAACCGTCGGATCGAGAACTGATCTGAACCATTGATTAGGCACAACGAAGGCTCATGGAGTTGCGAAGTCTCGATAAAATCTTGACCATTGATCCAAGAGGGAAGCATGGTAGAAGATCAGAGCATGTCAAAGACTCCATGTCTGGGTGTCACGAATCACAACTTGGAGACGCAAGAAACAATACCATAGGAATGCAAAAATTGCGAAATGCAAAATCATGAAATGATCTGAGCCGTCAGATCAAGGGTTGATTGGGATTGTTGATCCCTCACCACTTTGGAGTTTTTTGGATCGATAGTTGGAAGCGTCAAGAACATTCACCACAGGAATGTCGAAATCACGATTTGTGAAATCGCGAAATGATCTGAGCTGTCAGATCAAGGGTTGATTAGGACCATTGATCTCATGCCTTTTCAGAGTTTCAGGGATCAGGATATGGAGTGTAACAAATCTTTACCCCAGGGATCCCGAAATACCAAAATGCGAATTGGCAAAATAAACACAAGATCACATGAAGTCAATCCAATGGTGCAGGGGATTTTGGGCACGATCGAAGGGTTGATGTTGCTCCTCGCAGTCTAACTGCTGGAAACCATTGATGGTCTCTGTCAGAATATTTGAAGAGACCTCTGTGTGATTGCCAGAGGAGTTGAAGAGTCTCAAGGAATCTGCCAGTGGAATGAAGACTGTTCATGGAGGCAATTGATAGATGGATGAGCGTTGAAGTTTGTAACTAAAGCAAAAAGTATAAGCTCAATTATGCCAGAGAAGACGAAAAGTCTCGACTGCCATAGAGGCTGAGGAATCTCAGCATGACATCCAGTGATGCTGAATGCGTGGGCAAACCACCAGAAAAGCTGAAGGGTTACCATGATGATCAGAAAGAGCACTTGAGATGTGGAAGATATTAGCGCAGTGTGAACAGGCAGAGGCATGGTGTACATTGCATGCACAAGGTGTACAGAAGCCATAAGTACACGGGACAGAGAAGTGATGAGGTTACTGTTGCTGCAATGGGTGATGCATGCAGGAAGAAGGAGGTGAAGTGCAGGAGCTGGGATGGCCAGAAGTGAAAAGGGGCATTGAACGGGAATGGTGTACAGAGAACAAAAGGAAGAAGAATAGAAAGTGAAATGTATGCATGCAGGAAGACTGTGAGGCTGACGGAGTAGGGAAATCTTGCATAACAGTGATGAGACTAGTGTTGTTCCAGAGTCTGCACTTAAGGCTTGGAAGTACAGTGTCTAGGCATCTGAAAGTGAGTAGGGGGTAAAAAAGGAAGAAATGTCAACCTTTGACAAGGGAAGGTAGGGATGACTTCTGGGTTGGTGTTGTCTAGCTTCCAACTGTTCCTGAATGTTTATATCCCTTTCAATCGCTGCCCATGAATGTTTGAGTTCAACCCGTGTAGTGGTTGTTTTAAGAATAGTATCAAAAATATTTAAGGCAATATGTGTTTGATCTGATAGTCCGGGTTCAATATTAGGTTGTGTTTTTATAGGGACAATCATAGAGGAACAAAATGATAAGAAAATCTCAGAGGAATTTTAGGTGCTGTCGCAATTTTGGTCGTATAAAGGAGAGTTTACAGTTCCAGAAGTGAAAATAGGGTGCAAACCAAAGGCCCTTTCCCGTAACTGAGTTATATTTTAATAGATATGTATGAAGTGGGATAAAACATTAAGTTGTCTATCATGTAAGGCTCCTATCAAGGGAGAATCTCACTTATAAATAGAAGAAGAAAAACGTAAAGAAATAACCCGATGAAACATAAAATATACATAGAAATCTAAAGTGTTGACTGGTCTTATATCTGTTGATAGCTGGTACAGAGGAAAAACAGTAAACAATATAGAAAACTAGAATTCATTCACTATAGTAGAGGTTGTACTAAATTATAGCGAAGCATTCATCAGATACATATATGAAATGAAATGAAATATGAGATACAAGGAAACAAACTCATAACACAGTCGTGACGGAATTAAGAATCTTCAAATTTGCTTTATATTAACTCTCAAGATAGAAAATCTCTATTACAATCGACCCAAAAAGGTCCAGTCCTTATTCCTTCCTTCTATTGTATATTTATACAGATTTACATATGATGGAATCTCAATCGTTCCAGGATTTTCAGTTACAACAAGAAGGAGATCAATAATTTCATTTCTTTATCTCTGTCTTTATTTGGTATCATAAGCTTGCCCTCTCGCATGCTCGGTACAAGTGACACATCTTTCCACCAGCCGAGATATCAACCTTGAAGGTTTCGCTTGACAATTGGCCTTAAAAGAGTAACAATCTTGGACTAATTGCGGCAACCTTTCTTCCATCTGTCGGTCTAGGATGTCAATAGTGTACAATTTCCAATTTGGTTTAATCATACATTTATCTATTTGAACCATGTCTGCCATAGTTACTTGTGAGATTTCGGCCGAATCACTTTCTTATTTTTCATTTATATCAAGCGAGAGTTTCACCATATCCATTTGGCCCAGTGTCTCAGCATTACTCTCGCTATCAATGCCCAACAAATTTCCATATATGGAATCGAAAGCCTCTTCACAGGATTTCCTTATCTTCTTAGCTTGCAATTTTCCTTCTGAGATGTTGTGTTCCCATTCTTTCAACAAAATATTACCTCGGGTCCGTTCCGAAATGGAAAACTTCGAAATTTTTCCTGATTCCCTATTTTTCATAGCTATTACAGCTTCTTGAAATGATACTCGAGCTTCTCCAGCTTCTCTCTCTATGACAGATAAGTTTTCTGATTCTTGATCAATAAGCAGGCAATTTTTTCGAATCGTCTCTATCTTGGCAAGTAAACTTCGCTGGGCTATAGAAACTCTGCTCCGAATCTCCATAGCCTGAGACTGGAATATCCTGATGTTTATAACTTGGCTTTCAGCTAACTCTAATCTAACCTACAGTTGCTCAATCAAGTCTTTTTGCTAGCCCACCTGTATCTGACTGGTCTGAGCTACCATCTCTGCTTGCTTGAGCTTAGCTTTGAGCAGCTCAATTTCCTTTTTGTCAGCCATTCTTGCTTGTTCTATTCCTGCACTTGCCTGGTCCTGGGTAGCCTCCTCTATTATTGCTAGTCTAGCTTCTAAGGTTTTGATGAGGTGATTTTTTTGCTTCAACTGATTTTTCAAAACCCCAACTGAAAATTGGTTTGTCATAGCATACACCCCTAATGTCCCAGCTATTTCTGTCGCAAACTCTTCTTTCTTCTTGTCTTTCCCATCGGTCAACACCTTGAACTTCTTGGCTATTGATCCCTCTTCTTGATAGAATTCTCTTTTTACCACTTCTTTTCTCTTTTTATCAAAAAAGAACTCATTCGGAGGGAGCTCTTCCATCCTTACAGGTCTCAATTCTTTGTTGAAAATCCACCCTGTGTCTATGTTCTCTTGAGTTGACTGTAAGGGAGTAATGGAGGTGATGGGATCTCCGATTTGTGTAGCTGACTAGCCGGGAGTGGTAACTGGAGTCTTCTTTATTTGCGGATCGGGAGTTTTTATTTCTAGTTTCAGACTCTTAGTTTGCTCCTCCTCGTCCCAGTGTTCTTCTTTTCTCGGTGCTAAATCTTTTGAGCTTTCTGCTCCCTTTTGCTACACTTATACTATTATTGGATTTTCACCCCGCAATACTGGGGGTAGAAAACTCTGTCGATGTTCTTGGAATTTCAAAACATCAGCCCTTTCTTTAGGAGCCAAGGCTTGTATCCGAGCCGACACCTTGGCATAAGATCTTGCGCCTCGAAAAATGTTATTCGAGGGTGAATTTTCATGTTCAAACCTTTTTATCCCACAACTGGCCAAGTGATTACTTACGACCCTCTGTGGATCGTGCTTTTTGAATTCAACATGAACCAATTTCAGGTCTTCCAGGGCTTCTGCCTCAGCTTTAGCATGCTCAAAATCTAACAAAGAATAAGAATGCTGATGAATAGGAAAAGGTGGCCATACCTTCTTAAAGTATCCCTTAAGTTCCTTTCTTATGCCATCGATTACTGTTTTTCTGGAAACCTCATGGCAAGCCAGCCTATCGGGTATGAATAATGGTAGGGCATTCGGAGGCACAGAAGCACCAAAAACCCTGAGATATGAAAATTATGCTTCCACATACCAGTCGGCTATATTGCTCAGGTTTACCATGATACTGTCTGAGATCATGGGTGGCAGGTGCTCAAAGATAGTGACATGCAGCGGTACCATCACCCAGTTAAAAGTTTCATACACAAAATCTGAGACTTTGCCTTCCCACAGCTTTGAATGGTAGACGTGGATGGGTTCAGCCTCCAATGGAGTCTAGCTCCAACTCATCAAGGGAAAAGGTGTGAGAAAACACACGACGTCCATGATATATGCAGACATAAAAAATGAAGCAATCTTTCTTCTCTCCCTCTGCGCTCGATACTATATAACTCGACAGGTCAAACTATCAGACAAAATTTTAGCCCATTCAAAGGAACAACCTTCGGCAACCGTGTGAATTAGAGGCACCCACTGAAGGAAAAAATGTGTGGTGTCCTCTCTACCATATAATCTGCAGGTCATCATAGCGATATATTTGAACTATGGTCCCAAAGAGCCTATTGAATATATACCGTTACTTTTTGCCCTGAACTTCGCAAGGTGTGAGACCCAATCTTTGATTAAAATAGACATAATCTTGTTGTATTGCTCACATTCCTTCTATTTAAAATGCTCCATGAATTCGGCATTGTAAACAAAGTTCGACATGGCTGGCAACTTGTACATAGCCCACAATTGTTCAGGTCTAAAAGTCCCAATGGTGACCATCTACTCGTTGATGATGGTTCTGGTTGGTATATCGACATAGTCTAATGCCCACTGGACCATATCGTAATAAGGGAGAAAACAAGGTCTAGCCTCCACTTTATGCATTTGAGACTGGATGACAATCTTATAATTGGTGATCAAGTTGTCTTTTTCATTTCCAATGGAATCATCTGAAATATCTACCAATTCAGACTGTAGAACCTCAGGAATATGTGACCAGGTCCTAATAAAGTCGAAACTTCGAGGTGAAGTATCAGAAACATTGTATGAACCTTGTCCTGAAACCTCAATAGTGGCTTTAGATGCTTTTCGCGGGGCCATGGCGGGGGATCCTGCTTTAGCTCTTCTGCGATAAAAATATGTATACATACAGAAATTAGTTCTCTCAGAAAAGTTTTCTATATGTAATATAGAAATGAAATTGTGATAACAAATAACAAATCTATATATTCAATCATTTAAAACTTGATACTTTTCAGGAACAGAACGGTCAAATCATTCTTAAATATAATTTAGCAATAAAAACCCAATCCTTACTTGTCAATTCGCCTTGTTTCTAATTAATGCCATAAATTTTGACAGTTCAAAATGCAATTTGGCGCAAGAAAAAATTAAGACTACCTCGTAGACTGTGCATGCATCAAATCACGGGAAATACTAGCTTAGCTCAATTAATTAGGTTTTATCAACGTTAATAAATCTTTCGGTACTCGCTACATCAGGTGTTTTCACTCTCACTGTTCCAGCCTCTAAAACCCGAGATTGTGATAATTATCTTTGGTTAAATAAAAATGTAACCAAGATTAAGTGTTTAATTACTCATGTTTTAGAAAAGAAAATATCGTGGTTATTTATATCGCGACTTCGCGACTCGAAGCGTTGAAGGTATAGCTTCCGGGAGGTTCATATGCCGAGTTGCGAATCGCGAGATCGCGATTTCACGACTCGGAGCTTCGAAGGTATAGCTTCCAGGAGGTTGGTATGCCGAGTTGCGATTTTTCAATCGAGTTTAACCAAGGCTGAACTTTTTACCTTTAACACTAACCTAGGTTACTTAAAGCAAGAGTCTCGCAGTTTCGGCTATCGGGATTATGACGGTAAGACTTTGGAGTTAGTAAACGCCGAGACACGAGATCCCAATGATGGTTAACAATAGTTTAGAAAATCTTTACTCTCGGTATTTCCCTGGGTAAAACTTTAAGGTTATTTCATCGTTTCACTCTTCGGGACTTGTGAACTATGTGATCTATAACACCCGACATACGAAATCATGAGGTAAGAAAGGGGAAAAATCATTTGAACGAAAAGTATAGCTCCCCTTGAGAGTACGATAACCGTTGCCGCTCACATGATGGGACTTCCGAGATTTTGGAAAAAATAAAGGAAAATATGAAAACCAACTTTCGATTTCGAGCATGAAAAAATAAAATTCAAAACGGGCTAAAAAACAAAAGCGACTCCAACAACTGGTAAGCTTTTGTTAAACATTATATCACTGTAATAAGTTTCAGTAACACATATTGATAATTTAGGGTGGAAGGGAGGTGCTAGGGAGGACTGGTGTCCTCAGAGGTTCAAGTGGGTGCTTGAGCATAGGGAGTTGTAGCTTCCTTCTAGTTGGTGCTAGAGAAACCAGGGAGTTGGTGCTTCCTTCTAGTGGGTGCTAGAGAAACCAGGGAGTTGGTGCTTCCTTCTAGTTGGTGCTAGAGGAACCAGGGAGTTCATGTTTCCTTCTAGTTGGTGCTAGAGAAACCAGGGAGTTGGTGCTTCCTTCTAGTGGCTGCTAGAGAAAACAGAGAGTTGGTGCTCTCAGCAAGTTGAAACTTGCAAAATAGAGGTTGTAGCCTCACAATGAGTTGGAGCTCATATGTATGATAATGTAAAGAGTGTAAAGATTACTTATCATATAAAGAAAAAGAGGTTTTTACCCTTTATGGGTTTCCTCAGGAAATATATATCTCTGCATATCTCATATGCATGAATGATGTTGAATGTTACAATGCTTACTTCCCTGCATTACTATGATTATCATTGAGAGGTCTGTAATGAGTTTTAAATAGGCATAATTGTTTAAGCATGGTNCCCCCCCTCTCAGTTGTCCATCAATATATACATACTGTCATATACATATATGCATACTACAATTGGAGATTGAACAATTTGCATGTTATTAGCAATACGGTTACAGGTGCATTCCCCACAGTTGGATGTTGATTAAATGAGAACTAATTTTGCTTATTTAATAATTTCCTTTTTGCGATTTCATCATTTGATCAAGCCTGTACAAAATTCTAACACATATCGACATTCTCCTATGAGATAACAAAGATATAAGAAATTCCGCAAGGGACAAATAATTCAAAATTAAACAACTGCATAAAGAGATAAACAAGTTTATAAATTTCACAGTTACAGGAATAATCAGAGTTGGATGGATCAGAATTTTAGTATATAAAATATATATATATACAAGGAGGGTCGAATACTTATTAACTAGTACACAAAAATATGAGAGGAAGTATGAAATTTTTGCTAAGAGTCTTCCCTGTACAAAATGAACAGTTGTGATCTTAGGAGATAATTGTAATCGCGCTTAACGTAGAATTACAAGATGATTGGTCTATGGAAATGTGAGAATTGAAGTTTGGATTAAATCAACTAACATTAATAAAATTACCAGAACTATTCACGAGAGGCACGAAGGCCCAAGGAGAAAAAGGGACATCCTGAAACTTCATAGGATTACACAAACCCCTGAATAAGTTGATACTTATGTACACAATAGCATAATCATTTAGAAGTAAAAGAAAACCTTCTCACGATCATGGAATAGGCACAAATTGAATTATTTATTTTCATTCTTTCTGGAATAAATCACATATGAGATACACATACAGACAACAATAGTCAAGTTCCTTTATTCAATTCAAGATCCTATTTTTTTCTAAGGAAGCCAGCATGGTGTTCAATAGATCTAAAAATGATGAAATAAATAGTAATGAACTCCTATAATCCTTTTGCAAAATATAATACATAACTCATTCAGTTTGAGACAATTAAATAACCCTTACTGTGTAGCAACCAGAACATGAAACTACAATGATAATAAAAGGATTTGAAATGACTATGCCTTCATCTAGAACCAAAAGGATGAGATGGAGAAGGTTACAATCACAAAACCCGAATACCTTTGTTTCCATGGGCGGGTGTAGAGACACCATACCATACTCCGGTGAAAACCCTGCAAAGGAACACCATCGAAACATTAGGACATTACAACATAAAGATGCATAAAATAACTACATTTAAATAGATTCTGTACTTATCTATGAATTATGGAGAGTGTGCTCTTTTCCAGTGGTGGTCATTCCCAAAACCGATCAAGGAGGAGGGAGCTTGAGTAAGACTGATGGGTACCCTCGCATCAAACAGGGTCCCATCTTTAGAACATTATCTAGTCTAGAAAAGATTATGAAAGAAAAGAACTAAACAAGATTCTCATAATTAAATAACCTTTATGATAGCAAATCTCGAAATTTTATACAGCAGACGAATATGTTCTAGTTACTGAAGTGAAAATGAATTCAAAGTTTTTTTATAGCTCACCCTCATGAGTTAATATCAATTCCCTCCCACATATTTTTAACCTCTGGAATTTGGAAAGGTGTCACAAAAGAAGACATAATACCATGTGTTATTACAGAAACAACAAAAGTGGATGGTGTGGGTGAGCCCTAAGGGAAATACACATGGAAACACCGAGAAAACATCAAAATGAGGTACCAAACCCTTCAATAGAGGACGGGTTGACAGTAGAAAATAACTATCTAGAAGGGAGGAAAAATCTAGAACCCTTTCCCTGAGATTTAATAGTAAGGGAGTAGTTAACCACAGTTGCGAACAATCACTAAGGCACACAGATCAATCCATGACGATTTCAGAAGAAACATAATGCACTTTGAAATCCACAGCTAGAGATACAGGAATAAAGTAGAAACTTACTAGTTGGTGAGACAGAGATGTCGCTCCCATTAGAGAAAAGCTTTGCCATTGTTTCCCTTCACCAAGGAAGTGATATCACAGAGATAAGTTTGGAGGACCTCTCATGGAAAAAAGAAAAGTTCGGCGAGCTAGAAAAACCTTACCTCGAAGATTAAAGGCTACGAGTACAAAAAGATAGGTCATGTGATAGACTTGGTGCACCCCTAATGGTTAACCTGTCAGGTAATGGACTCGATATTGTCATATGCCTTACCTCTGTTTAATTCCCTTGCCAAAATTTAATTCTCGTCAGACCTACCTATTACCCATGATTTTGGTCGTCATGATGATGTATTGATGATGGTTTACTCAAGCTCTTCATAAGAAATTTCTCCTGAGAAAAGTTACTTTCATCTCTTCCCAGAAAAATCATTTTTGAAGAAGGTTCACAGGCTGCTAGTATATTTGAGTGCGAGAATGCATGATTCTCGCAGGCTGCCTTAAGCCAGGGTGCGAACTTCTCACATTGTGTTGAACAGCTAGGGTGCAAACTCTTCCTAAACCATGGAAAAAGATGAATTCTCGATGTTTCTAGAAGGGAATCTTCTAGAAGGATGGGTTGGCATTCGAATGGTTATCCTAGTACTNTACTGGATTCCTTGATATTTTGGGATCATTCTTATCCAAGTAACTAATTCATTCTCTCCTATATATTGAGGGAATTCTCATGGAAAAGGTTAAGAAAGATTCATTGGAGAATTGGTGAAAGAATTGTGTGAAGGACTGAAGCTTCAACAACAACTTGGAGACTCTAGCAAGTCTATCAAGAGGATTTGATCTTCTTCATACAAGGATTGAGCAAGTGTGTGTGTCGGAGCCAAGAGCTATCGAAAGGAAGTTTGTGACATCAAGGCTCAGGTTGTAATATTTACTGTCCAGTAATATGATATAGTGGCATGTCCCTTTCCCATAAAGTTATTTCCACTTTATTGTGTAATTCCTTGATCATACACATAGGTTGAATGTTGAATATATTGAGCTATCTTCACTTCAGTTGGTTTGTGTTGTCTTGGTCTTGACTTCACGGGAGCACTGGAGCGAAGCAGGAGCAACAAAGACCCTAGGAAGAGATAATAAGGTATGTTACTTGTTCATTCCTCCTAGTCAATTCAATGGTCAAAACTTAGGGAAAGAGTCATGTCCTGTCATGTTTTGTTCTAGATCCAGGTCGATCTAGGGAGATCTATTAGTGTCCACACCTATCGATTAGTCCGATAACAAAATTGGCGACTCCACTGGGGATCGTCCCATTTTCTTTGTGGATTTTGGTGCTTTTCTGTGGCCATTTTCTTTGGTTTTACTTTTCTCCTGTCCTATCAATCTCTGAGTCTTCAATATATCCTGATAGACCCTTTGGTCCAGAGGTCTTTTCAAATTTTGCTTCATTTTCCAAAATTTTGACTATGTTCAGACATTCTCGCACTGCACTTCACTGTAGCCTGCGGGAATACGTAGGGTTTGCATTCTGCCTTCAAGATTCAGTGCGAGGTTCTCGCACCCTGCTCAAGGGTCACCTACAAGAATCACTAATTCTTGCACTGTGTAGTGTTGCCAGCCTGCGAACTCATTTTTTCAAAAAATTGGATTTGAGTTTTGGCATCTTCAACTGCCCAGACCAGTCTAGGTGCCTCATAAAAGTTTCTTAGACCATTGATTGATGTCTTTCTTGTCTTCTTTTTCATGCATGAACAGTCTTAGGATTTCAAGGCTCTTCTTGTCACTTTTGTCTTGACTTTTGTTTCTTGACTTTTCTTGGAAACAATACTCTCTGATTTTGGAATCTGAGTGACTTTGATTAGTTGAGGACCAGTGATCGGTTGAAAGTTGAGGTTTCTTGGTCTTTATCATTTGCTTGTTGTTTGAAAGATCATTTTTTCCTTATGTAATTGAAAAGACTATATTGGTTTTCTTTTTAATTTTATTTTCATTGATAGAGTGGATTGGGTTTTTATCATTGCTTGTTCATTGGTTTTTGGATTTTCTGTACTCTCATTGGCATAGTGAAGGTCCTTTTTGAAAATTGAATAAAGTTTTTCTTTCAAAAAAACATTTTCGTCTTCAAAAACATTGAAAATCAAATTATTGAAATTGTTGAAGTTATTGAAAATGACACAATAGAGATTTGTTATTGATGTGTGATTTGTTGCATTTGCATTTTGAAGGAAATTGTCTTGTAGTTCAAGGTTGATCTGGAAAGCTTTCTCTCTCTCCCATACATAGGATTCATTGAACGAAAAGTGATACATTTCATTCTCCTCCTTGCATTGTTGGGTCAGAGTCATACAACATAAGTTTCACCTCTGTTTCCTTTGAGTAAACAACGACTCTTAATAACACTGTGTAATCATAAAATTTATCTAGTAACTCTTTTATAGGGCTCTCTTACACCAACATTTAGCTAGGCTAGCGCTTTGGAGTAGGAAGAGAGATACACTCTCCAAAAGCTCAAAACACACAATAGCATCTTGTGTTAGGGAGTGTCAAATTCCATTTGCAACATCTTTTCCTGGGAAGCCCTTATCACACAAGGGTCAAGCACGAGATTACATTGATATTGGCAGAGTTACTCACCCTGCTTTGTTAGTATTAGTGTAGAGATTGCATGTATTACGGGGATCACTCAGAGGTATACCCACAATGATGAGTGGAAGCCTTTTCAATTGATTTCGGGCTAGATACCCTACCCTTGCGTGTGGATCAGACGGTCGACTATTCCCCCAGGATTTATTGTTGTTGGTGGTGACCTTAGTTGCCTATCTTTCTAGGTTCTTACCCGAGGTGACTGTGGAGGGGAAAGTCTTCACGGTACCTGGAATTGACGTTGACCAAACTCACTTGGGCTCCTTGGAGGGTATACCCACAATTATGTGTGGGAGCTTGCACCAGGGTGTAAGTCCTTTAAGTAGGTCGTCAGCTTAACTTTTCCACCCTAGCCTAGCCTCTTCTCATCTCGTTGTTGCGACGTTGGATTTCATCACCAACTAGTGGCTTCGAAATTAGAAGGTCTTGTTTGCTTGGTGTTGCTTCCTAGATTTTTTTTACTAGCGCGTGTTGTTTGTTTCTCGAAGTTGACCATAGGATTTTCTTCATGAAGTTTGTTACTCATTTACAATAGATCCTCCACGTCGTTTACATAGAATGTAAGGTTTATCTTCAGATCATCTGGATGGTTCGCAACCCTTGACTACAAGTACACCTGAGGGCTCTCCTCGGCAAAGTGAAGTTACAGTCATCACCAAACCACAAGTGGAACGCACTAACTCTCTAGAACATTTTTGAATTACAAATACTTGAGAGAACTTTCGGCTTCACCCTGACTCTGAGAGATGTTTTGTGCAAGAAAAATCTTCCGGAGACTTAATTGTTGTGTATTCCGGATCTACAAATGGACCTGGGGACCAAGATCAATTTTGGTCTATGGGCATTTTTTGATGGGACCTTTTTGGTCCAGGATCACCTGTCATTTCCGAAATCAAACCGCCTATGATTTCCAAAATCTCTAGTACAGAGACAGTACCAGTCACTACCGCTTATCACTTCACCGTCCCTGCCGAAATAGCCCATCTTGCACCTACTTCGAGTGTTCCAACCAGGTTTACTGCGGTTAGTATTGCTCCTATCAACACACCGTGAACGCCCAACATCATTCTGACACTACCACCTGGATATCGTGCATTGAATACTTCCATTCCTACTCCTGCGCAAACTCCATCCGGCTCTCCTAGTGGTCCTTCTTCTTCTGGGCACTTTCTTCCTAGTTTTGTTCCAACACTCCCTCAATTTCCTTTTGGATGACCTTATTTGTCTTCTAATGGCAATCCTAATCCTAGTGGTGCTATTCCGTCATTCACTCCAACTTATCAATTTCCAGTTGGTGGCCAGTCTCATCAAGGTAGTATCACTCAACCCACTCTTAGTTGGCAACTTCCAATTGGCACACCACCTTCGATGGAATGACCGACCCCACCCTATGGGAAAAACATACCTCTGTCCTTGGCTCAGTATTGGAATCAGTTGATCCAAAATCCTCCTTAATTGACTGGGGGGCAGCAGTTTCCAGCCGCGTCCGTAACACCCCCTAGCATGCGCCAACCATATCCGAGTTCGTTCAATCCCATTTGGGGGGTGAATGCTCAAACTCAAACCCCTGTTCCAGGGTATAATCCGATGAGCTACTATCCTATCCAACCACCACCGAATATGCCTGGATATTCACATTATATGCATACTTCTTATAGTCCTATTGGTTTGCCGATAGGGCTTCCTCCCCAAAGCCACCAGTACCTGCAGGTGAATCAACAGTTACCTTTTCTCGCCACTTTGGATCTTCCAGATTTGTCAAGGATCTTAAACGATCCTATTTGTCACTCTCCCTAATGGCTTGTTATACCAGCCAAGCTTCCATCGGACATTCCTAAATTCGACGGCAAAGTGGGAGAGGACCCAAACAATCACGTTATGACTTTTCACCTATGGTGCTCATCCAACTCGTTGATGGATGACTCTATTCGTTTATGTCTTTTTCAATGAACCCTTACCGGTTCTGCTGCGAAGTGGTATATTGAATTGCCATGAGGTTTCTTCTCTGATTTCAACACCCTATCTATGGCTTTCCTTACGCATTACTAGTTACCAATCCATTATGATACGGGGATCGAGATTTTGACTTCCTTCAAACAGACTAAAGGCACTCATATATCTGATCACATCCATGAGTGGTGAAGGAGATGACGTCTCATTGAACTTGAGCTCCCCGATCAGTTACTGGCAGAATGGTTTACAAAATCATTTGTGAATGAAATCGGTAAGGACATTGCCATGGGTGGTGTTGTCACGGAAGAGAAGGCTATAAGTCATGCTCAGTATCTTGACCTTCTTTACTCACAAATGGGAACCCTTTACGATTTACTACCTGACTTACCTCATCCTACCAAAACTACCCCTGTTGATGACTGGGATAAGTGTAAACCATGATACCCTTGCCTTATCTGTGGTGATGATCACTATACAAAGGATTGTCCACGACGTGCCGAGGTCACTAAGTTCCTTCAAGGAGCTCCAAAACCACCTACACCGGCTGTCTTGTCCCAACCCTTCCCATCTCAACAACAAGCTCAGTTGGTCATTCATGACCAACCCTCTTCTTCTACTACATGATATGTTTTGATGTGTACTGGTGATTCTAAGAATAAAAACGTAACACTCACTACTCGAGCCAAAGATTATTCTCCATCTAAGGAGAAGGTTGATGATTTACCCCCTTCCTTGGTACAATCCTCTCCTACGACTCCACCTACTAACGGTCCTCTTCATCTCGAACGACCAAACCTCGACACAGTTCTGCAACCCCCCCCAAAGGGTGTCGTTCGGAAATCATCTTTCAATCCTCATGCTCGTGCGGCCCAAAACTACAGCATTGTTGAAGATCTGGCCGAAGCACCTTCTGGGATGTCAGCCCTTGAAGTCCTTCAAACTTGTCCCGCACAACGGAAGGCACTGTTGAAATCTATCGGTGGAATTGACCCAAAGGACACGAATTTAATAATCTTTGACTAGGAATATCACATTCCAATGTTACCCCCTCAACATGCGTTCCAGATATAAGTTGTTGTATATGACAAGAACATTTGCTGAATCGTTATCGATGAGGGTGCCTCAACGTGTGTCATGTCTCTTGCTTGCTGGAAATCCATTGGCTCTCCTTCTTTAAATGAATCCTAGAACACTCTTAAATCCTTCAATGGCTCTGGTTTTAAGCCCTACGATGTTCTTTCTTCATTTCCCATCACGTTAGAAGGTAAGACGGTCCAAGTCAAAGTGGAAGTCTTTGACGCTCCCCTTGATTATAATCTTTTTCTTGGTCGCAGCTAGATCGATTCCATGTGCGTTGTTGTGTCGACACTTTTCTTTGTAGTACGTTTCCCTCATCAAGGAAAGGTTGTTACCGTCGACCAACTTGCCTTCTTCAATTCTGATACTCGTACTGGCAATGTACCGTTTATTGCTAAAACCCCACCGGGTTATGAGAACGTCATTGTAGGCCTTCTAAAGGACTCCTCGTTAATGGGTACTTTCCCCATTCCACCGCCTGATGTTCCACGCTCATCTATTGCTTCCATCAACATGATCTCCACCTTGCCTCACAAACTTCCTGCTTCTCATGACCCTTGGATAGTCCCTGATCCTGGAAATCATCTTCGTTTCGACAACGAAATGTCGTTAAGTCCACTTTAGGAATTTTATGATGTCCGAACTTACTGAAAAGTTGGGTCTTCGCCATGATAACTCAACAACCTATTATCCACAAGCTAACAACCAAGTTGAAGTGATTAACAAAGTTATCATAACTATGCTTCACCGAATGATAGGGATTCATAAAACAAGTTGGAACACAATGTTGTTTTCGGCATTGTGGGCATACCGGACATCCGTCAAGTCCGCTACTGGGTTTACACCTTTTCAATTAGTCTATGGTGTAGAAGCCATTCTCCCTATCAAATGAGAGATACCTTCTTTAAAACTAGCCGTTGAACTCCTACCCAACACTTCTGCTGAAGAAGAACGTCTTTGTATCTTATGCGATAAGACGAAACTCGACGTGATGCCACCCTAGTCATAGAAGCCCAAAAAAAGTGTTTCAAGGCCCAATACGACAAGCATGTCAAGCCTCACATTTTCTCTGAAAGTGATATTGTTCTTCTTTATGAACAAGATTGAGATATGTTAGGAGCTGGAAAATTCAAAGCCATGTGGCGAGGTCCTTATATCGTTCGACGAGTTTTGGAAAAAGGAGCTTATGAGTTGGTAGATTATGATGGTATCCCTTTGAGTGAGCCCAGAAATGGGTTGTACTTGAAGAAGTACTATGCATAAAATCATCTGTGCACTAGTACTTGTATTTTTATTGTATCATACTTTTTGTGTGTTACTATAGCTTTCTTTTGTCAGTATCTGGTGTCTGCCTTTATGTGACGTTGTGTTTGATTTCCAGATGTCGGAGTCTTCGCTACCCTATATTGGCTTCGCTGATGGCACTAGCCGTAGTACTCAGAACCTTGCTTCTGCTGCATGGGCAATTTACGCCCCTACAAACGAACTTGTCTCCTTACGTGGTGTGTGCCTCGGCCGTGCGACCAACAACATTGCAGAGTATAGCGTTGTTATTGAATTAATCGTTGATGCTATCTCACTCAAAATTTGTCATTTGGTTGTACGACTAGATTCGCATCTTGTAGTACTACAGTTAAGTAATATCTACGCTATTTGAAGTCCTACTTTGTTACGGGTGTATTTGCGAATTCGCCTCTTGGAACGTTATTTTGATCACATTGAATATCAAAATATTCCTAGATGTCTAAATACATTAACAGATGCATTGGCTAATTATGTATTGGACAGACATTTGAATCATTTATAAATCAATCACATCAATATTCACACAATATAAGGTAAACCGGTAGAAGTCATCTGTATATATAATGATCAAAAGAGTTTTTTACAAAAAGTTTGTCCGAAGACCAAAATGTAAAAATCTGAAGCTCATAGCTTCTACAAAGTGACATCATGGATGACATTCATGGTAACACACGACTACCCGAGCAACCCTACGGAGCAGTCGAATCATGGACCCTGATACTCCTACAGTATGACGCTGATCACGTCATGGAACCTCTTCCAGAGTCATGTCTGGAATATCTACAGTCAAGCCTTCCATATTTTGTTCCACCACTTGATAATCCTCGGCATATTGTGGCACTGCCGCTACCTCTCCTCGCTTTTAAATGGGATAATTACCAGGAGGTCTATAAGGTCCAACATCTGTAACATCAACAAATGATTTTGTATTAGTCTTTGGACGAACATATAAAACAAAAACATTTGAATATGATAAAAATTCACAAAATATTTAAACCGAAAAATGTGTGTACTTCTTACCAAGGTCCCCCCACTAAGCATCCTCTGGCAGTACTAAGTCCGGATCTCCTTGGAAATCCAACCCGTCATAAGCATAGTCATCAACCATCAACATCTATGATTGAAACCAATCAAAGAAAGTATCATCATATTTGATGATCGGTCCTGCTACGTGTCGGGCTATGAGCCGACACCATCTCAGCATCCTTGGATCCCTGGGAGCCAGTAAATTCCACTCCACCTGTATCCTCAGTAATGGGACCCACTCAAGAAAGAAGGATACCAACAAATATCCGTACCAGAATTTCTTCAAGTCGCCTCGTCTACATTTGGTCAACTGCTTTTTTATACTGCGAAGCACAACATTTGCCCAGTTGAACACCCAAGGCTCAGTACACTCAATAGCATACTAGAAGTAACTTTGTAACGCCGTGTGAGGAGCAGAACTGCGAGCCATTCGAGCTATGGTGAATAGGATATTACGGAGGGTCAAGTCTCGTACCCCCTAGATAGCTACTTTTCCTTTCTTTCTCTCAGCCTCGGAAACGCAGTGTAAATGACAGTACTCACTCATCTGCAACCCACCACCTATGATACTGGTCAGGCTCACATAGTACCCCCGCCGTAACAATCCAGTAAAAAAATAAATGTCCTCAATATCTAAGAACAATGTGTGGACCCCCACATGAAATACCTGCTGATCAGGGTCCCACATACGCACCAGGTACTCTAACAACCTGACTTGGGTCCTCATGCCCGGAATACGAAAGTACTTCAGGAGTCCATAGTCTCTCAAAGCAACAATAGTAGGTGGATGATTTTCGGCCACTGCATTATCTTCTTCGTGTTCCCTTTCGCGCCATTCAAGCACCATTTTGATGGCCAATTATCTGCATAAGGAACACAAAAAGAAGGTTAGCAACTTTTTTCATGATTTGGTTCTTGTTCATTGGGTAAATTTTTAAAAAAAATTGAGCTTTGAAGTTCTTGCAGGTGCCCTGTGTGCACAGTTTGAGAACCTCACAGACTGCTCATGGGTCACCTGCGAGAATCACCCATTCTCGTAGGTCCAGTGTAGCCTCCCTACGAGAATGGCAGCGTGCAAGTAGGGCTTACAAAATCAACACAAAAATGAAATTTAACCAATGAAATTGCAAAATTAAACCATGAAAGTGTTAAGGACAAATAGCCTACCTTACTATCTCTGATGGCTCGCTGAATGGTCTCTCGTAGCTCCCTCAATCTGACGTCGAACTTTGAGGGTAAAAGAGGGGTTTTTGAGCTCAAATAGTGGAAAGGTAAAAATGATGTGGTAAAAAGAATATTTACTCCTTTTTATTTACTTTTACTATGTCATTTGATTTTTTATGATTATTTATCTATTAAACCCTAATCTCTAATGTCATTTTGAGTGTAACTTTTGCAGGCGTGATGATTTTGATGGTCAAATACAGGGATACAGACATGTTTTTCTTTGTCATCGCGTGTTTTGATTGTTTTTTATGGTTTTTATATAAAACCTCGAGTGTTGTCTTTGTCCGTTATTGTGCTCGAAAATACATGAGAACATGATCAAGCATACTTTTAACACTTTTTCAGGCTCAACAAGGTTATACAAAAAAAGAAACCCCCTAGATTCCTCTTTAAGATCTTTTCAGACTCTCTAAACATGAAAAGATAGCCGAGCGACCTTGCTATTTTCATGCTCGATAAAGTATTTGAGGTAAGCATCTGGTGAGCGATAATTTATATCATTTTTAGTCTCATCCAGACTA